>JAFIDM010096001.1:0-15149 GCA_023159025.1 Thereuonema tuberculata | reverse complement strand
CATATAATTAAAAATTAAAACATTTATAAAAACATGGGTTAAAACTACTAGTGTCGAGTCCCTTTGGGTCCTTTCTCAAGTTAATTGACGTTATGGGGAAGCATGCTTGTGGCACCGAGGGGTCTGAATGCCTGCGTGCGCCTTGGTTAGAGAAATTCGTGATAAGAGGCTGACGTATTGGTGAGGTTTATTTACTTACTGTGGGTGGAAGGTTGAATTGGAAGGAGCGGTTTATTGTTATTAATTGCGTTTTTTGTAAAGGGGTGAGAGGTAAGGTTGCTAGGTTGCGTTTTTTTTTTCTTTTTAATTTTGAAACCGTATTGTTTAATGTTTCGGACTGAGATGTTTTGATTATAACATCCAGGATCGGTAAGGATGGGTTCTAATTCCTTACATTTTCGTATGTAGGAATTGCTTCTTTGCAGATAATAGTGGTCCGGGGGAAGTCAATTTTATGACCTGTTTGTTTTGTATGTATTGCAATATAATAATTATTAAGGTGCATATTTTTAATGGCGTATTTATGTTGTGATAGTCGGCGTGCCAACTATTGCATTGTTTTACCTATGTACTTGCAATGGGGGTTGTTTATGCATGGTATAGCATAAACTAGTTTTTTGTTCTTGAGTGTCTATGGATTTTGGTGAATGTTATAGTTTACTATTGTTGCTGTGGTATTGTTACTTGGCGAAGTGACAGCTAAATTGAGGGGGTGCCGAAGTCTGTTGAGAGCATTGAATAATTGAGGGTGATAAGGAATGGAAATACATTTTCTTTTATTTCTTGAGGTACTGTGATCATTATTGTAGTAAGCGAGAGATGCTTTTGCAATATGTTTGTTAATGAAGTTGGATGTATATCCATTTTGTAAAAATATTGATCTAATCTTTTCAATTTCTGCTGTAAGGATGGATTGGGAACTGGAAAGTCTCAATGCTCAAGTGGTAGCCATTTTTATATTGTTAATCTTGAATGATAATGGGCAATACAAATTAAAATGAAGAGTAATTGGTTGGGAAATAGGTTTTCTGAAGACGGAGGTATTGAAAGTAGATGGTGATCGCTGTAAGCGTACATCCAAGAAGGCTATGGAGTTATCATCTTTGTTTTCTCTTTCTATTTGAAATTAGAAAATAATATAGAAAATAATTAGAAATAATAGATTAATATCCTGATGTATTGATTCGAATAGCTGATGTATTTCTTTACAGTGTTTAGAATTACTGTAGAAAAGTAAATCGTCGACATAACATCCGTAGAATCCAATATTAATAGTTTTTTTTTTGTTGATGATGATAAATACAGTGTCCTCTTTAAATGTCATGAAGAATTCGGCTAGGATTGCAGATGCTTATGAGCCTATGAATAATCCTACGGTCTGTTGGTAAATGGTATTACTGAACTAAAAGAGCTGCATATTGAATAGAGCTTGGATTCTAGAGAAAAAGATGGTTTTTAAGCTGTATATTAGAAAAAGCCGTGCCGTCGATAATGTTGATAACAGATTGTTAACAAACAATTGATGATTAAAGATTGTTGTTTAAAGATTGTTTTGTTTCAGAACGTTTTCTGAGTCTCAAACTCCATTCATTACTGTACTGTATGTTCATAAACGTTCATAATCCTTTTTGCGTGCGTTCATTGTAATTATTCAACAATTTACTGGTTCCGAAATGCCAAATTTTCTCCTATCGGCGAGTTTTGGTACTAACCTTTTTTTTTTTGGCAGAATTCTTCTCCCCATGCCTTCAATAGACTATACGTGAATATTGGTTGCATTCCGTTCATCAGTTTTTGCTGCAGATGCCTCCAAACAGAGAAAGTTATTTTATGGATACCTTATAGCTTTTAAAGCGAATCCCAACCTCAACTGCTGTAGAATTCAAACGAAGCACAGCAAAAAATTAGAACTTTCTGCCAATACATCAGCAATATTTGAGTTTTTAATAAGCTTTTATTAACTCGCACTTTGCTTTCCGGGTCAAATCTTGTAATCAATTATTAAATCACTTCCCATCTGTCAATCATCTTGAAATTTTCCAAGATTTTCCACTTGCTTATCTGTGATGACAATATAATAATATACTGATATATTAATATATTGTTATTAATTATTAATATATTATTGTATCAATTCCGAGGGTCATTAGTAACGAGACCAGCCACTAGGTGCCGGCATATATATGTAGCCGGACAGCCATCTGAAATTTGAAAAACCCAAATACAAAATTCAGAATACTGTTTCTGTGAAAACAACGGCCAATCTTGTTTTCACTTCGTCAGCGGCACCTTGTGAGAAATTTTGAAACTAAAATTTAGATAAACTAAAACGCAATATATAAAGAAAATTGCTCTTTATTATCGTATATTTTTTAAAGTTTTTTAATTTTATATCTTTTTTTATTTCTATTATATTACATTCTTTTTTATATTATCTTTTTTATAGTTTTTTAATATTAAAAAAACAAAAACAAAAAATAAATAGATTACAGTCATCAGATCAAACTCAAAACTTCCTAAAATAAAGAATTTATATACGCCAATATCAAAAAACAAATCACTGTTTCTATGGAGATATAATCTAATTATCTCCACGTCTTCAGCGGCAAAATTTAGAAACAATTTAGAACCTAAAACGCAATATTATTATGACTTTGCTCTTTTTTTAAAGTTTAAAATTAAAAATTAAAATTTTTTTATTAACATTACCTAAATACTTAATATTAAAAACGAAGTAATAAAGAGTGATTGGTCCTCTTTATTACTTATTGTATTAAAAAAATAACTAAATTAACTTAATATCGAAATTTAAATTTAAAATTAAAACTAAACTACCAAGAAGAAATACAAAAGCTAAATTAGCTAATTTGAAATTTGAAAAACATTAAAAAGTATTAAAAAGAGCAAAATCTATAATATTGAGTTAAAGTATGTACATAATGTATGTATGTATGTATGTAGGTATAAATACAACTAATTCTTAATTATGTATATAAGTTCTATACATACATATGTATTTTAATCATTATGTAATATAGAAGCATATGATGCGTAGTAATTAACCAGGGCACTGGATACCACTTTCTTTTATAAGAGCCTTGACCCTCTATGCCATTCTTTTGGTGGATTGTTGTTTTATCCGATTAAAATTCAAAACATACATGACGGAATTAAAAATTTCTAACAGCATAATGTTTTTTTTTTCTTTAATAAGAAGTGATGCGACAAATAGATTACAAGATATTAAAGACTAAAAAGAGTTTAATAAAATTTATAAATCAAACAAAAACTAAAAAATATAACTTCTTTAATAGAAAGCGGTACGAAATTACAAGCTAGTAAAGACTAAAAAGAGTTTAATAGAAGTCATTAAAAAAAAAAAAAAAAACACTCTTATCTAAAATGCACTTAACAGTAGAAAATAATTTTTTTTTTCTCATATGTATAAGATTGAAACCATAAGACTGAAAATAAAAGCGTTGGGCTCTCACAGCAAATATTTCAATGATGCTGGAATAAATGCTACGAGTAAACGTATCATTTTTCTCTACATTCTTACTTGCTTTATTAATGTTCATTTATATTGTTATTATTAGTAGAGCCCATTAATTAATTTAACTAATAACAACAGATGTGCTGGATTTAACAGAGTATGTCTTTGGATTGAGAGAAAGAGAAATAAATAAGGAAACGTGTTTTAAATTAAAACAAGAACATTTATACTTTCTATTCTTCTATTACAACACATTAGATGCTCTCCATAATGCTTAATAAAAGTTCATGTAAAGTTCAATTCTTCACTTCCTATTTGCTATGTGTTAGTGACATTCTCTTCACTAAGATAAGGCTTTTCACCAAGTGTTAAACTTTAGATTCCAATCTAAAATAATTAAACTAAGTAATAAATTCTCAATATCTAGTTTCGACAATTATCCAACACTTGTATGATATTTAATATTATTTAATTTCACAATATTAGTTCACAAATCTTTATGCCAGTGAAACTGTTCTCCATGATTAATTGCTATCCTAAAATGCAATTCAATTCACTAATAATAGTAATTCCACTTATGTCTTAATCACTTAAAGTTCTTCAATACATTTATTCTTCAATTCCTGTAAATGTATTTAATCAATCAACATTTGATACTTCACTTGCTAAATATAGTATTATCCCGAGTTTCTTTAATATTCTCTAACTCGCTATATTTAAATAACATTTTGCAAAATTCTGTTCATCAATCAAATGTTAAATAAATGTGTTATTTTGTGTTGCACTAAAAGTCATGTTGCTGTTTAAGGAATCCTAATATCATCTTCATTTCATATTCTTCTTGTCGTGTTTGCATTGGCACCCCAACGTCTTCGTGTGTTAAACAAATTGGAACACTACTTACGGATATTTGAGTTCGTTGGTTATTTATCCATTCGTCGATAAATATCACCTACGTCGATGAAGTACTACATCTGGAAGTTCCGATCACAGGTCACATCAGTCAATGATCGCTTCTATTTCTCGATACTATCATCCGTTTTATATGTTATGCCTAATTCAACGATTCACTAAGAATTCCTTTAGCCGTGCGAACATCTTGCAACTTTGCTGCAATTTAGTCGCGCGATTTTGACGTCATGAGTTGATATAAACCTTTGTCAAGCGCGAACACGTTGCAACTCGGAAATGCAACTCGAAAATGCAACTGACCCATGACAACGCAGATTTTAAGTACGTCACGTGTGACCGTCAAGCAAAATTCGGTTATGTCGTTTCAAACATAATATAAGAGTGAATGATTTGCAACATATGATAAATATTTTTTTTAAAATTATTAGCCGCTATGGAATTTAATTTCATGTTGTTATTTCGAATGAAAAGTAACGAATGACCAACAGCCAATAAGAAACCATGCTCCCCTGGAAACAATGACGTCATAACTTTTGCCCTGTGATTGGGTAATCCCCAGTGACGTCGATGCAACTTTCAGAGTTGCAGGTGTCAATGCAACTCGACTCCGATGACAAAAGTTGCAAAGAAATTGCAACTCGTGACGTCAAAATCGCGCGACTAAGTTGCAGCAAAGTTGCAAGATGTTCGCGGGGCTTTAGATTCATTTTAAATCTGAATGATTTAATTCAACAACTACTTCTAACTTTACTTTATACATTACACTTAACCTTTAACACAGTTAAATAATATCTCATATTAGATATTTAGCTTTACTGACGATGTCAATAGCTCCATCGCTAATCCTTGACAACTTCGGACGACCGCCGTAATTATTTTCATCATCTTTAACAATTTAAACTTCCGTAAGTTCGGCACTTAACTTCCGTTGTCGTAATTTCTGACGTCATCTCAAAATCAATAAATAATTATCATTTTCACTTTTAAGTACAAAATACTTTTAAAGCCTTTTCATTAATTTTTATTTTAATTTTACACTTTTAAAATTAAAATTTCCTACATTACTATTAGGTAATATTACTAATACTTGCCGACTTACTTATTTACTTGCTTGAAATATTTGTTATGAGCGTCCCATGCTTTTATTTTTAGTCGTATGTTTTAAATTTTATGTATACCAGGAAAAAAAAAAATTTCTAATTTTATTTAGTTAAGTTTTTTTTAAATGAGTTACTTAATGCTATTAAAGTTTAATATATAGAAAATAGCAAAATTTTAATAATACAGTAAAACCCCGTTATTACGCTCCCGCTTATAGCACTATTCCGTTCTTTACGCTCCTTTCATACGGTCCCTGGAATTTTCTATGTAACTCTGTATACTTTTACCCTCTTATAACGCTTCAAATCCCGCTTGTAGCGCTTTTTTTAAATCGGAAATTTTGTATCGAAAAGAATTGCAACACTGTAAAGATTCTTTTCTTTACCTTTGAACTCTTTGAAGTGCGGGTCTGTGATACAGTAAGTCAGTGCAAAATTTCGAAGCGGAAATCCCTTTCTATAAGTGAAAAATTGGAAATTCTTCGTAAGTACGACGAGAATTCTACACTAAGTGAGAAGGATTTCTCAGAATCTCTAGGAATTCCCTCATCCAATCTGAGAACAACAATAAAAAATAAGAATGGAATTACCAATGCAGCGAAGGGTGGTAGCAAACGTAAAAAAGTAAAGTGTGGAAAATATGAAGACGCTGAGGAAATTCTATTTGAATGGATTCATCAGTCCCGTGATGTATCAGTGCCATGAAGTGACCCAATCATTCAAGAAAAGGCGCGTGAAATAGCGGGCAGTGCACTAAATCTGCTCCGAAAATATATTAGTGTTGCTCCTAGTGATGTATCAATTGATGTTAATAGTTACTTTTAAGCCCATTGAAAATGTCATAATTCATAACAGTAGCACACACACACGGCAAACCACAATCAAAGGTTTTTTTTAATTAGAAATAAGCTCACATTTGCAATATATCTATTGCAGAATCAAGTATCTTTCCTGTAAAATTGTGTCTAAATGTTTCCCCACCTCATAAATAATTTCCCGTCTGTAGCGCTATCCCGCTTATTACGCTTGTAGTTCATGGTCCCATGACGAGCGTAATAACGGGGTTTTACTGTATTTGCAAATAAATAGTGTATCTAATTCCTAAAAAAAAGTTGCAGGTTTGCTTATAAAACTTTCGAGTCTTTCACAAAAGAATTAACAAATTTCAAATATTTTTTGTTCTTTACAGCTGAGGCAGAACTAAAGCAAATAACTAACTTCATGGCAGGAAGTAAGTAATGAAACTACACATTAAATTTATAAAACACAAATTAATAAGACTCTGAATGTCTTTTTTTTTTTTTTTTTTTTCATTACTTTCAAAATTTATCTTTTTTGCAGATCCGGATCAACCACAAAATGCAGAACTCAACGATTTTTTAAAAGAAGGTAAAATTGACGAAGATAACAGAAAAATGCATTACTATTCTATACAATATTTTTCTAAAATAAGTTTCCACTTACATTTGAGTATTGAAATAAAACTTGCTCCGACATTTATTATAATACGTAGTTAATAAATTTACTAAATAAATATAAATAGGTAAAAACCTAATTTTGAACGTTGATATTAAAAAGAAAAAAAGAAAATTTATTATTAAATTGGGGAGGCAATTAAATTTAAAACTAAAGAATCAAACACAATTTCAGGTAAGTTTGTTAA
Organism: Thereuonema tuberculata; assembly: GCA_023159025.1. NCBI lineage: Eukaryota > Metazoa > Arthropoda > Chilopoda > Scutigeromorpha > Scutigeridae > Thereuonema > Thereuonema tuberculata. The sequence continues at coordinate 7,981 of JAFIDM010096001.1, read as the reverse complement.
ATAGAGATTTTCTTAATACAGTTCAAATCGTATTATTATCTTGTCCATTTACAGATAATGCATTTTTTTTTTACAATTGAAATCCAGAAAACTCGAGATTCGAAGTAATTTTACTATTGCTTGCGTATGCTTATTACACATAGACTAATTTAGAAGATAAATGCAGAAAAAAAATCTATAAAAATTACAGACCATTCTTCATTTTCCCATTTGAAAAAGCAATATTTTTTTTGATAAATAAAAAATTACATGATAATATACAGACTTTACTAACAGAGAAGAAAAAAACTGCCCTTTCAGATTGAAAATTTTATTTGAAAAAGAATCACTGAACAATTGTTGAAACATAAACAAAATATTTACAAGTTTTGGAATTATCAGCTAAATTTCTAATACATAGCAGCAAATCCTAATATCACCATATTATAATCACTTTAAGAACATATATATTTCCATATATTTTTATAGATCTTATCATATTATTCTTCCTAGGATAATGCAAGTCAAATGAAGTAGAATCTACTTGACTACACTTTAAAAGAGTAATAACAATGGAATTTGGAGTTAAGATTTAAATTTTCTATTGACATTTATCAAATACTGTCTTCATTCTTTATAATTGAATTTCATTCTGTTTATATAAAATAACTAGAAAAATAAATTCTGGCACTAATGCCATTCAGACCATTTCTGAGATGGTTTCTTTGATTTTATAAGGTAATAGTATAAGTTATTTTGTTTTTAATAATAAATGATTGCTTTTGTTTGATTTTTGTTTTAAATTTCTTTTGTAGGATATAGAATGATGCATACTTTTGTCGACTAATGAGACTTTATAGAAAGTCAGGGTAAATAATTTTGTAAAAAAAGTATGAAATTAAGGTAATACAATAGAGATAATAATATAACTGTAAACTTCTTTAATGAATTAGTCAAATAATCAAACTTGTTGAACAATAAAGAAAAATACTTTTGTCTCTCTGATTTCTGACTTCTTCTTTTTTTTTTTTTTTTGATGAAATTTATCAAAATTAATTGAAAATTTGTTAGATATTTAATATTTGTTAGATTTTTGTAAAATTCTGTAAAATATGAAAGTTAGTCTTCTGAAATGGTCATTCCTCTAACATGAATACATTTAATAAAGTTTGAATATAATTTAAACAATGTTCTTTTTTTACACAAATGAATATTGAAGTTACTGGACATTTTTAACTAGTAAAATTGCATTTTTATAAATAATAATAAAAAAATTACTATTAATTGCTTATGAGTTTTAAGTAATTCTATAACTCACAAATAATTCATCATGTTTTAAGACAACATCAATAAGTTATAACATAATTGTTCTAAAAAAAGAATCAATTGTATCATTACACACAGACAGAAGTCATTCATGATACTCACAAATAAATTTAAATTTTGTTTAACTTATAACAAAATATACAGCAAGTAAGGAAGTAAAGTTGTTATAGTATCTCACCTATCTTTCTCAGAACGTTAAATAATCATTTCTAATATTTTAAAACTATGTCAGTCCTGCAAAGCTTTAAACTGCAATAATTCTTGAATTCAAGTTATTCATTAACACAAATAAAAATGTAAATCAATTTACGATTTTAGCAATATAAGAAAAAAAATACAATAAATAAGGTTTACTTGAAGCCACAATATTTTCTTTAAAATAATATGTTGAATTAGAAGTTTATTACTTAATTTTTCTATTCAAATTCTACAAAAAATATGTAAGTAATGTTTTAGATTTCCTTTTAACAAAGGAAATTCTGTTCATATTAAAGTTTTCGCCGTTCCGACATGGCCGAGCGGTCTACACGGGAGTCTGAAGGTGAGGCCGATGTGTCGGAACCTGGGTTCGAATCCCGCCGACGACATGGATGTTACTTTCTTCTTCTATGTTTCGTCCGTTTCTGCGGGTATAGCGTGAGCTGCCTCTTTTGGAGTACCCTGGACAACGTTTCGTCGGCTAAATGCTCAAATTTCTCGCCCCTTGTTAAGGCCAATAGTTTCAAATCTAAAAGCCCGGGTATTGGCAAAAAAAAAAGTATATTAAAGTTTTATCTTAATTGCTCTTAAGAATACAAAAATTAGTTTCTCAAAATATATCTTAATTTATACTAATCTTCGTAACTCCTAGAATAGTTCTAAATAATACTAGTTGACCCGTGCGAATAATTCGCAACAAAAAAAAAAAAAACACCATTGAGAAATAATAAACAAATCCAACAGCTGTTGTGCATGTTAGTTAAATATATTGTCAATAGCTTTGCCTTCTCCATTTTAATAAAAAGTATAACCCGTGTGAATAATGTGCTTGATATCTTGATCAATCACCGAATGGTAATGTGGAAATAAATAAATGAACAGATTACATTTATTTGGCGCCTTCTACATTTTTATAAAAAGAATTTTAAAACCATTTTTTAACGAAAACATTAATTTAAAAAAAAATTGTTTATTTGTTTGTCATTAGCGATGAAAGTAATCTTCAAAACGATATCTCAATCACTGATTTTGATAAAGTATTAAGGGGAAAAAAAAAAACACCTTTGAGAAATAATATAAGAGAAGTTGACAAATTTTTATGTTTTTTATTGTAATAAATCTTTTATTTTTATTAAAATATAAATCTTTGTTTGTTTTTTATCTGTTCTTATTAAATAAACTATGAAATATCATTTAAGTGCATTTTTTGAAGTGCATTTTTATTCATAAAAGTATATATTTGAAGTTTAAAACGATAAAACATTATTTAAAATGTTGTTTCGGTTTCGAAAGATAATTCGCATCTGTTAAAGCGTGTCTGCATTTTTATAAAAAGGTTTTTAAAATAAAAGTTTTTTAACAAAAACATTAATTTTAAACAAATTGTTTTAAACAAATTTTTCATCATTAGCGGGGAACGTAATCTACAAAACGATGTCTCAATCATTGATTTTGATGAAGTATTAAGAGTTATGCCATACCGACACTAAAACTCCTTTGAGAAATAATATAATAAGGATAATACACAGATATTCAGTCGACACTTCATCGCAAATGTGCCACTCCCCAGAAAGCGACGATTTGTCAGATTTAGAAATGCTGGAGAATGTATTTTGGGAAGACATCGATGTTTCAGCTGCAGTCGTTCCTAGTGGAGAAACCTATGATGCGCAACTGAGCCCTTCAAGAAGAGCAAAATGCTCTTACTTGTCTTCGGTTTTTTATTATTATCACTTCCAATTGCAAACATTGGGTTTTAAGAATCAATATTTCATTTACTTTGTGTTATTTTATCACATATTTGATTGCTTTTCTCAGGAACATCGGCCTAAAAGGTCGAAATTCCCACAGAACATCAAAATTTTGCTAACAATTGCCGAGTTCGCAAAACTCACTAAATTTTGAAACGTTGTATTTCGGAAACTTTTAGGTCCATATAAACGGTTCTGGTCTCAAACAATAAGAAATTTAGTCTCCTTTAAAAACGTACCTGTCATTATTATCACAACAATGGTCCTTCAAGGTTAAAATAGTCAAACACTGAAGAAGGGTCGAAAATTTCGCGGTTTTTTGGGTTTTTGCCAAGGTTGCGTTCGGCGCTGGAGGTCGAAAAGTTGGATCTTACATTGGGTTAACATCATAAACAACTCAGCAAAATTTCAGAACTATCGGATCTGACGGAAGGTCTGATGTACAAAGTTACTGGATTAGTAAGAAAAAATAATAACAAAATTAGGAAAAAAATTACAAAAAAAACTTAAGAAAAAAACAAAAAAAAAAACAAAGCCGATATTGAGAAAAAAAAATTTAGAGAAAAAAAAAAAGTTGGAAAAGGAATGGTCAAACACACAGATTTCCTTTAAACAAATTTTATGCGAAATTTAAGATTACAACAGACATGTTTCATTAAACTTCAATGTGTTTAACTTCTTCAATGTGGAGGTAGAAAACAAAAAATTACATAAGCAGATTTGAACGTACAAACCTCAGTGTATGAGTCCTATACTTAAATTTCAAGCTTTAACTGACAAATTAAAATTAGATGGTTGTATTTCTTACATTTAAGCTAATAAAGGAAATCCAGCTAAAACAATGCCAAATATCTCGAACATGGGTCCCTGAAAATACCCCATTCTTACGGTGTTTGGGCCTCTGAACAAGTTAGTGAAATCGGTTTGTCAATCCGACCTTCCGTTCGAGAGTTATTAGGGGTAGACAGACACGGACAGACGGACGACAGGACAAACGCAATAGCTAACAATTTTGATCGCTATCACAATAGCTCCCAAATGTGTCACTAAAAATTTAAACACATTCAGATGCTGCAAGGGTGTTTGATATTTTGTAGGAAATATATCAAAACGGTCAAATATGTCCAAAACTTTGAATTTCGTTTCACGCTGTTCATTTTACTGCCAGGCATTATTTAAACAAATAACTTTAAAAAAAAGAAAGAAATTTAAAATAATTTCAATGGATATTATTAAATCTGGTTATTTTAGTCTTCTGATCTTTATCAGAAGACTTCTAATCCCGCTTTGTCCGTCCGTCTGTGGACAAGTATCATTAAAATTTCATTAAATTATCAATAATCAAAACAACCACAACAATCGCAACAATGGGTCCCAATGCGCCTTTTGCATTGGCAACAATCACATTTATAATAATAAGGAAATTAAAGCAATATCAATATATTGTCTTATGTGCATCAGAAGACGTTGCGAAGCATTGTGATTGGTTTACTAATCGCTATCCCTACCTTGTTTTTAATTATTTTAAATGTAGCATATAAATGCTATTATTTTATATAGTACAACAATATACAGTATTTCACATTTAAATTTTTTTATATAATATACAATTTTATATAATAACAAGAAGTCCTGTTATTAGAGCTTGAGATATCGTTTATTATTTTGGGCAGAAAGTATAACATGAGATGGACATATTCTGAAATGAAGTCATTTGATCAGTCCTAAGTAACCCCAGTAACTAGATAAGCCCGGATGTAATATTACAATTGCTGATTTATTTCTAAAAGTTCCAATCATAAGGGTTTTAGATGAATGAATTTTTTTTTTGAAATATTGTAGAACCAGTGAAGGTTCACAGTTGGCTTCTTTTGACTAAGAAGTGATGACGTTCATCGCAGTAATAGGCCTTTTATTTTGCCTAATTGGTAAGGAATACTTTATTTATTAGTTTTTCTTTAATTAAAGCGAATGAAGAAATGCCTTCGCGATCTGTTTAAAAAATTCGTAATTATACTTATGATATCAAAAACTACTAACAATAACTAAAACCCTACTGTTTTACAATTGATATGTATAGAATTTAATTTATATTTAGAATGCAAATTTCAATATTTTTTGCAAAAACTTATTAGAAATTTCATAAAATTAAGAAGACTTAATTAATTTATAGTATAGTAGAAAGACTTAAATATTACCAATGATTTAAAACAGATGCTAATTTTTAAGAAATGGGAATACTAAATCCACTGTGAATACTGAATAATTACCCAAAGATACTTAGAATTGAAGAAACTCAGAACAAGAACATAAGTTAGGAAGAAACTAAATTTTTAAGCTGTGTTATTCTAAATATAGAACTATTAGAAATAATCAGAAAAATTAAAGGAATATGAAAAATAATTGCTAATTAACTTTCTACGATTAATAAGAAATACGAAAATAATATGAAAATTTCATTTTTCTTTATTAAATAAATTTATCTCCTATTTTTATTAATTGGAATTGTACATATTCAAACATAAATTTTATAAATATGGAAAAATTCTAATATAAAATGATAACGGTTATTTTATAATCATGCATTTCATTTCTGTTTTAACTTATTTCTATCCTAATAAAAATAAATCCTTTTCCCGGCTTATGTACGAGATACATTCATGAGTAACTTGTATCCTACTCGAATACTGATGAACAGAGACTATTTTATAATAATAATAATAATAAGCCGCTAAGGCCCTTACCACCTCACAGTGGCGGGAAATCCCCCAACTTTAGGGTAGGCTAAAGGGGCCTACCATCTACGATGAGGCCTTGTTGTAGTGTTGATCATGCTGCGTCAGGTGACGCAGGATAAAGTCATCCGCGTTCGGGGGTTAGCCAGAGGCGTTCTTTCGAAAAATATAATATAGTCTCTTGCAAGTGGTGGCGGAGAAAGTGACACCTCATTCTATAGTAAAGCTATTACAATTCCCCGGCAACACCTTCCAGCCCGAACGGTCGTAAGTGTTTAGTCTTAGAGCAAGCGACCACCATGACTGGGATACCGCGCCAGCGCATCCGATGTTCATCGGAGATCAACCAGGATCTCATGCGCGACTTCTACACCGTCTCACAGTTAGGGACTCATCTCACAGGATACAGACAGCCACTACACCATGCATTCACCACACGTTATCCATAGTTAGAGCTTAGTGAACAGCGGGTAGCAGATCATCGACGTTTCGTAGTACTTAACAAGATTATTTTCCCATAAAACTTGCTCAAATTTAAGAAGAAGTCGCTGAATCCATCCACAGGAAACCATACCCCACTCAAGTTGAAGACGTTATCTCTATGGCAAATACAGAATCAATCTCTACTCCTCAGTATACATGCTCCAAGAATATAACTATTGACATATTACTCACATAACAGTCACACATGATCATTTCTTCACTTCAGTAGCACAATACAAAGGCAGAGACCCCACACGTACGTCGCCACTCCCCAAAATACACACATTAAAACAACTTTCCACAGTCATATGCCATCTCAATAAACACACTATCCCAAAACACCTTGACAATATCCAAACATTAGAAGACATACACTTAATATTGTGCTGTGCGAAACAGGGAGCCTCTCGGTCAAACAATATCGCATACCTCCTACCGCACGATCACACGAATACACCACACCTTTAGATGTCTCCTTGAGGGCCGAATGAACGATCTTAGAGGGGACATATCAAGAAAACACAATTCTGTGCAAGAAACAAAACAAAGAAACTTATGTTCCTGGTTAGAAGATATTCAAACGGATAAACAACTGACTCTCACACTCAAACCATCATATCTAAGTTAAGGAATATCTCGAACATCTAAAACAAAAAACTGAGTGCATTTGCAAAATGATTACAAAGTAAACTCTTGCAAACAACAGAACAATACTTTCATTGCAATGAGAAAAAATTCTAAGACCTTTTACATCTCCGTCCACTTCACTCAACACAAACACTCACCAACGAGGCATTACATGAATACTGGTCGTCTCTATGGTTCAACTTTATCTCTAGCAATGACAAAGCACCATGGATCACAGAGGAACAACAACTCACTGAAAACCTACCCTCCATGAAGTTCCATGATATTACTCTCGCAGACATACACTTCCACACAACTGTTAGGCTCCTAGTGAAGATGTCATCCAGAATTTCTGGATCAAGATGTTTACGTCCCTGCTTGGGAAGCTAGCTCTTGCCCTTACTGACATATTCCAACACACAGGACATGTACCTCTTTTTCTGACACAAAGTATCACCTACCTACAGAGCAAGAATAATGAAACAGCGCACCGTTCAAACTATTATCCAATCATTTGCCTCCTCACGCTTTTTCAACTCTTCATCTCCTGAATTACAGACAAAATCTACACACATATCGAAATACATAACATTCTTTCCGAACAGCAGAAGGGCCGTCGCAGGAATTCCTGGAGGTTGTAATGAGCAACTCCTTATTGACTAGATAATCGTGCAGCAGGTACGAGCGAAGAATAGGAACTTAGACATCGACCACAAGAAGGCTTCTGATTCGGTCCCTTATTCGTGGCTCCAACATACTGTTCATCTCTACAAAATACATTTCAAGATCACAGCAAACTTCGATGCTACGATAAAGGATTGGAACACACGTGCCTCCCCCCCTCTCCAATATCTCCATCACTACAGTCCCATTCCCATAAGG
>JAFIDM010096000.1:0-15151 GCA_023159025.1 Thereuonema tuberculata | reverse complement strand
TTAACTGATATTAACAAAAAGCAGAAGTTAAAACGAAATTTTCTCATTAATATGTAAAACCGCAAATATACCCCTTTTGGGGGTACATTGTTACCCCCTTCCCCCCACACCACTTCAGCACAACTCCACCGGGGGGGGGGAACCTAGGATAGTCATATCGGTCCACAAATGAAGCCATTAAAACAATGAAATCTTTTGTAGCAATTATTTCCGATTCGTCTAATTTTTTGGCTTTATGCTACTGACCTATTATTGATAGAAACGAGGCTTATAATCGCTTTGCACAATGACCATAGACACATGATTACACGGTGCATTTCTAAGCTCCCTGTTTGTAGGACTCCAGTGAAACTGGCCTCTAGACTGACTTCACATTTCATAGTGGAAGGGTCTGATGGCAAGAGTAGCGATTCCATGTAAATCAATATTCATTGACCCAGCTGCTAGTTTGGGAACCCCATGGGCTATGCCCGTTAAGTTTCTATTCAAACTTCTACAATGGCGACTCATATCAAATTTCGTACACAGTACAAAACTACTAATTATTACCAAATCGGTTTTCAAATTCATTAGGAATAGGGCTCGTGGATAAAGATATAATTTTGAAACAATGCTCTCTTTCATATATGTAGGAGAATTACAATTAGGAAATTGTGAAATAGAAAACAATATAAAATTTATAAAATAGTATAAAAATAACTTCTTACAAGTTTCGAGAACAGGAGAATTTCTACTGAATCACAAGAAAGCAACTTAGAATGATAAATTATTGATTTTCCTAATGCTCCTACCCAATCATTTAATGGATCGGAAGTCAACAAATTTATACAGTGTAAGTTTTTTTTTTCTGTACGGTTTTTGTTAAGGAGGAAATGAGCAATTATCTGTGAAGTTACGTTTTGATAATGACAACATATTCAATAAATTACAGTTGCCTGTCTCTTCATAAATTTGGGACAAATGATTAGATACAAAAATTAACGTACTTTTTTTTTGTAAATTTAAGCATGTTGGGTAACAGAAAATAAATCCATGTTTTCTATTAAAAAAAACAGAAATAAATATTTTATTTATAAACTAGCCGGGTACCGTCGCTTCGCTCCGGAACCTTTGCTTATATAGCATTAAAAAAACAAACTTTATTTATTTAGCAAATTAATATTGAGATCGGAGAATTTACGACTTCCCAGCCCGTTGTGGCCTTCTATGTTATCATGCTTATTTATGAAAATATGATCTATATTTGTTTTCGTAATTCCGTGAATTGTACAGTTGTTTCATTTTTACGTGCCTTCACAAACTTCTCACAACAGCCAACATGACATTTTTCACATTATTGCATGTGTTTTGCAAACGCAGAAACATTTGTGAATGACTGATATATCGTTCGATAGAACTTCCAAATACCAACATTTTCTCAATATAATGTTCTCTTCCAACTTTTATAATTTTCGTTTAAAATGAGAAAAAGTCAAAATTTGACCATTTAAAAGGCGCCATCTTGGAAACAAAAAACTTTTTTCGAAAGATTTTTGTAGCATTTTGGTTGTCCTAAAAAGATCTACATTTTCAAAAGACATACATCATAAACCGTTATCCTCTTTAATCCAACTAGACACATAAATAAACGCAAACATTTTCACTGTTGATACCGATTTTTCGTTTTAATTTCTAAAACTTTCTCGATGGTTAGCTTGTATAGCAAAACAAATTAAACTAAAAATAACATAACTATAAAAATTGAAATCTTCCTTTCACCAAAGCAATATAATATACAACAAATAAACCATATAATACTTAAAAACACGTATAAACAAATCTTAAAATCGGACCAAAAAAATTTTTATTTTATAAAATCGGAAAACGTTGGTATGGTTGCCATATTCTTCGGCGAGTCATACTGAAACCATCTGTGCACAAGAAAAGGAGAGCAAACACAATTCCAATTCTGCACAGCTGCTCTCTGTTCTTCTCTCTTATACTGCATCCAAGGGATGTTATTGGCGCACATTATTTGCATATGTACTGCGCAGCTGGATCATTTACATGTGCTCCAGTTATCAATGCATCGTGCAAATTTGGGGTCGATCGGATACATCCTTTCTGATGCTGCACTTTTAATGGCCAGCAGTGTAAATAAACATATCAAGCCTATAAGTCTGTCATCTTCGTCCTTTCTGGGGACTCATCAACCCAATGCACCCTCCTTGATGACAAATCCAGAAAGGCGTGAAAATAAATGAAATAGCTCCCTAAAGTGATTCCCGATCAAAATAAACAACACTTAAAACTAAGTGCGAAAGTGCATTAGGAAAAGCTTTAGCCTTAACGATCGTCAGGGTTCAAAAGGCCTTTAATTAAACAGAATGCAAAACTAAAAGGCAATTTAATTACAAGAAATAAATTTCATGTGCAGGAAAATTATTAAGAAATGAAAAAAACAAAGCCAGGAAATAGGGATTTCGACTCGAAAAAGATTTTGGCTCAAGGATCTCCTCATTCAGATATTCGTAAACTTGACGATAATTATGGTTATTTCCTTTACTATTTCGATGAAGAACAAAAAAAATAACAGTAAAATCTTTCCAGATTACAGTTTCTATTTAATGGTCGTTGTTGTTATATTTATACTCTAGCTATTAGACTTCTTCCGATTGTACCAACTATACTTTGTAGTTATTATTTTAGAATTGCTAATGAAGGTTTCTGTGAACTTCATAGAGAACTTAGTAAAATTCTCAGGTCATCATCCGCTTTATTTGCACCACAGAAGATAGCGAAATTGAGAATCAAACATGAAAAGTTATACTCTTTAGTACGTGATTTGAATGATTTATTTTCTAACAACAATATCCTGTTTTTTGCTGCGTCTACATTTTATTTGTGTTTTTTCCTCTACATGCAATTTGTAGAAGACGAGTATCTTCCATCACCGCTGTGGGGAATAATTGCAGTATTTGTATTTTTAGATATGCATAGGATCACCAGTATATTCGACGATACGTCAAAGAAGATTTGTGAAACTTATATATTTGTGCTGTTTATTTCTTGATCTCATTGTAAAGACATGGGAAACGTAACATAAAACGATGCCAAAGGCCGGGATGCTATGTGTAATATTCTGAAAATGCGTCATTGTGGAAATAAAAAGGAAACAATTTTAATAGCGTGTCAGTGATATCACCTGGAAATGGTTATTATATTGATTTCTGTAAAGGTACGTTATAGATATGAACATGATTTTAAAACGTAATAATAATCTAAAACGCAGAACACTCGGACAGCAGATCGATTTCTGTTAATATTCATACCTTATAAAAAAAAAATACTTAAGAACTTTGACTTTCTGAACTTTTGCTCAAGATTTTAATGCATGTATCTCAGTATCTTTGTTTGTTTCTTCTTGCTGACTACTGACCTTTCTATGGTATTCTGTCAGAATCTTTTCAGATATTTTATTGAAATAAAAATCTTGAGTATTCTTGTCATAATAATCCCTTGAGTACTAGCTCATAACTTGGACTTAGTTCAAATAGTACAATTCAACATATTTCTTTATCATTAATAACTCCACCAATCTGTTCAAGTTCAAACAATAATAGTTTCATTCAGTAGAATATTTTCCTTATAATCTGTCAAAGAATGTTTTGTAACAGCTAAGTAAGTTTTTTTTATATTTTGTTTCTAATTCTTTCAAGAGTTTACTTAGGTCAAATAAATACTTGTCTACAAATAATCTGTAACGATCTTCAATCATCATTAGAATTGTTCCAACGACTTTAAGCCTTCTTGAAGTTTCCTTTTCTCTGATCCTTCATTGATGAAATTAACTTCTTCCATACTTGTGTTAGCAATTCGCCGTAATCCATCCCGTTGGAATGTACCGCAGTACTTTCAAAAGTTTTTCACTAGAAATAACCTGGAGTGGGTGTTACCTCAATTTATCTAATCTGCAGCTAATTGACACATACGCTTCGCTCATAGTAACTTCAATATTTTTCTCCTTTGGTGAAACGGTAACAAGGCAGTCAGTGAATGCATCCATGTGAATACAGTCGGTACTGTATTCTGCAGTTTGTGTGTGTGTGTGTGTGGTCGGTTCGCACCGAAATGCGAGCTTCGTTGCCGAAGCATCCGTGCTCAAGGGAGCGCTAGTGTTCCCAAGACGGCGAACCCCTAGCAGACTCCCTAGAATTACAAGGGAAAGATACTGGAGTGGTTTCCCGTGGCCTTCCCCAGGACGCCATTAAGGAATGACGTCAGACCGAAGAGAAAGTGAAGAAGAGGCTACAACACTGGAAAGGAAATTTTTGAAACATCCATGCTCGCTACCGGGATTTGAACCCGGGCGCTGGCACATTGATCTCACGACAGACCGACGCCTGAGACCGCTCGACCACACCAGCGCGGCATTCTGCAGTTTAGCCATTATAATTTTTAAATGTAGCTAGCGTTAACATAGTTAGAAGCCCATCAAATTGGTCTATTAATTTAAGGACGTTTCATCCAAAATATAACATAAATTTGCAGTATCTTCTATTTATTTATTCGCCTGATCACACAAATAAATACAGTTTACTTTTCTATATACACACTTTGTTATTGAGCTGCTTAGCTACCATTTCTCACACGCGTTGGTGTAATTAACTTTAGTTCTTTTACATTCATAAATGTTTCTTTACCTTTAATTATATTCCAGTTATTCACCATGTTGAATAGTTCTTCTTAAATTTCTTTTGCGTATATATTCGTCTTTAATCGGAAATTTGTTAGCCTTTGGCATGACCTTGCCATCTTTCTTTCCGAAATTCATCATACACAACAACACACTACCAACAACTGAAACTAACAACAATTACACATGTGCTATAACTACAAGTTCAATTATTGTTGTCTTGCATTACCATCTATGCTCATATAAAACAATATAATTAAAATGTAGTTTACGAAATTATGTGAAAATGAAAAGATTAATTCACTATAAAATTAAGTATTTATCCACACTACTTCCTACATCTTTTTATTTCATTAATTTATATTATAACAGTCCAAATATCATAACTTATATATTTTAAATATATATTTCTTAGGTTTTTCTTATATTAGAACAGTCCATATATCATGTATATTTTATATATTCATTTTATATAGTTCCTTTTCTTTTCATAGCAATTCCCAATTTTTCAATTAGTTTAATACGCTTTTGTCATAATGGCAGCACTATTAAGTTAACTTGAAACATATTTTCTTTCAATTTCTCCATCATGGACGTATTTTGTGATAATGTAGTGATAATGTGATGTGTCGTGATCTACGTGATTTCCTACCGATACGCCTGCGTGATTAACACAATAGATTCCACTGGTTCCTTTGATGTAATTTGTTTCATCAGTTTTTTTAAATGTTTTTGATAGTTATGACCTGATTAGCTGTATCGGAAAATGCAATATATTCAACTTTTTGTGTTGATAAAGCTACTGTCCTACGCTTTTTAGTGCTCTAAATAATTGTTGCACTGGCTAACATAACAATACCGCCTGTTATTGATATCCTACCACATTTATCGTCTCGCCAAGTCTCGTCTGTGAAGACTTTCAATTTTTAATCAGTCTTTTTATAAACCAGTTCCACTTCCTTGATTTCCTTGAGGCAACTAAGAATTCTTTTAACTAGATCTTAACTTGATGCTTGACTATTCTTTTTCGACATCATATTGACTGAATAATTTATGTCTGGTCTTGTCTTCTTATTTAAATAATTAAAGTTTCCATGTTATTTCGAACTATTTCCATGGGGTATAATTTTTTTTTCAACTCTCCATACCATGTTTGATTAAGAGATCATTAATAGAAATGTTCTTGATTGATTTCATTTGAATTTTATGAAAATGAAACGATTAATTCACACAATAAAGTTAACTATTTAACCACAATATCTTGATTTATATTTACATAATTCATGCACACGAGAATATAAATATACAGCACTTCTGACTGTTTTATCAAGACTCTTTGAAAACTTTTGGTATCGTTTTTGACCTGATTACGCCTTTGTCTATTAAATATTAAATATGTTAAACATAATAAATATTCCTTAACAGTGGTATTAATAAACTTTGCTGGATATTCATTCATTAATAATTTAATTTTCATTCTTTTAATTTTCTCCATCATTACTCTTTCACATTCAGTGTCTCAATAATCCTTTTAACATAGTTAATTAATATTGCTTTCTTAACGCCTCTTTGTGGGCAGAATGAAAATTTATCACATGATTACTTTTATATTCCTTTCAAAATGTTCATAAGTTAATCTGTTTTCCCTCTCGTTAATGATAAGTAAATCTAAAATTGCTAATCTGCTAGTTTCCATTTCTTTGTAAGTTTTTTTATATTTATTAACCTAATTGACATATTGAAAATATTTCTGAAATTCTCTAATAGATCCTAATCAAATAATGCACACTTCGTCTTCATATGGTTAATATTTAAACCATATTTCTTCCTAATCTCCTCTCTTTTAGAAGTTTTAATAATAAGCATTAGCATAATCAACAAATAAAATTATTTGTATTGATTATGTTGATGCTTAATATCGTTAGTATGCCAAGTTCTTCCTTTCATCTTAAAAGTTTCTCACATTCTAATTTGTTCGTATATAAATTACACAATGTGCCTAAAATCGGGCTATCCATTGGAATTCCATCTTTTGTTTATACATATCCTTAAAACCAAAATAAGAATTAGTATAAAATACTTTCATTAATTTTAAAAGCGTAACTGTTGAAAACTTAATCTATCAGTACTTGATTTTCCTTTTCACAAATATTCTTAAACAATTTCTAGTGTATACCGACTAGTACAGATGTTTCGTAGGGAATAATGAGAATAATAATGATAATAATTAAGATTGGTCACACTATTACATCTCAATTGGATGATATATGTAATTTTGTTTTTATTTGATTGCATAACTTCTTTGTTTTGAAATATGCTTCTTTCATGGAATAAGCAATGTAGGAAGGTTTATTATTCTAAAATCTGCAGAAGACTGGTAAATAAATACAGTCAAAATATTGTATATGTTATTAAGAAGAGGATTCAATGAAGATTCAAAGATTTTAAAACTATGTGATATATGACTGTTTCGTGTGTACTATAGTAATGTAGACATGGCTATTAATTTTAGTTATTTGAGATTGAAAATATACCTTAAAGTAATAATCAAGGAAAAAAACTCAAAAATTTATGAAACAATGCCAACCTGCAGGGAATTCCTAAATCTATTATCGTTCTAAACACCGTTCCTCTTTCACTTTTTAAGCTAATACATTTGGAATTTCAAATTAATACAGATTCCTCTTACAAAACAAAAGAAATTACTTGAAATTTTGGTTACTTTCCATTAAAATGTTTTAAGTGGAAATATTAAATGAAAAAAGAAATATATCACATCGAGAATATTACATAAAAAAAAATTGTTTTTAAATTATTTAATGCCGATATTATTTTCTCCATTTTTATTATTTAGACTGCAAGTTTTGCAACAATGCTAATGCAATTTGAACATTTGCTTC
Organism: Thereuonema tuberculata; assembly: GCA_023159025.1. Taxonomy (NCBI): domain Eukaryota; kingdom Metazoa; phylum Arthropoda; class Chilopoda; order Scutigeromorpha; family Scutigeridae; genus Thereuonema; species Thereuonema tuberculata. Next base: position 7,576 of record JAFIDM010096000.1, on the reverse strand, counting down.
CAAATAAACAGTCTCAATTTCAGGTAAAGCTTTCAATTATGAACGCTGTTGAACTATTGGATTTTGTTTATTAATTTAAAATGTTCATTAATTCAAAATTCAAAACTACACTGTCCGGCCCCTTTATTAGATATACCTAACTGGTAGCGTGTTGGACCTCCTTTAGCTCTCAAAATATCCACAGGATGCTGAAAACGTTGTTGAGATATTGTGTACCATGAAGACATGAGTGTGTCAAGCGTTTCCTGAAGATTTGATGGAGGTGTAGGCCTGAAGCGAACAGCCCAGTCCGTTCCAACTCATCACACGAATTTTCAATCAGGCGGAGATCCGGGGCCACTGCAGCAAGGAAAAGTCATCGTAATGTTCCTCAAACCATCCCATAGTGATGTGGGCTTTGTGCTCCGGCGCTTTATCCTGCTGGAAGTAGCCATCTGCATGAGGATTAACTGTTAACATGTACGGTTGCACTTGGTCTGCTACGATGTTTAGGTACGCTCTGGCATCCTGACGTGCCTCCAGAGGTATCAATCGACCCGACGTGTGCCAGGAAAACATTCCCCACACCACGACACTGTCCCTCCGGCTTAAAGAGTTGCTATGAGACACGACGGGTCCCGACATTCATGCGCACAGCAGGGGCGTACTTAATAAAGTGGCTGGAGAGTGTATATCAAGTAGGATTTCTACATTAAATATAATCCTTAAATTCCTGTGAAAAGATTCATTTATGTTTTTCCAAAAGTCAATTGTTTCCAAAAGTCGAGCTCAGAACTGAAAGAAGACTAGATTTTGCTAGTAAACACACAAAAAATATAAGAGGGAATAAGGAACGTCCTACTAAATGTTTCGGCTCTAAATCGTGAGCCTTCTTCAGGAAACAATTGACATGGTCCTGTGCTATTAAAAATCAAGAGCTAATCATATCCCTTTTCACCCGAAGACACTGGTCCAAAACTTACAAGATGACACTTTTAATACTTTCTGATGACCGGAATTAAAATATTGCCATTCCTTGCTAGACGGCATCGAATTTGATGTAGAGAACGAATATATTAAACCTATTCGGGTATTTAGAAAGTATCTGGTAAGCTCTGTATTTTCAATACGTCAAGATCTTTTACCTATAAAATAGTTTTCATATAATAAATGAACATGGGTAAATATTTTTTAAATCATATTTTTCTATGTACTATATTGCCCAAAATTTTTTGCTGCAGCATTTTCAAGATTATCGGTGATTTTGGGCTAAAGAAGATACGAATTTAGTTCAAGATAAATTCATTGGTCAATCACTGTAGTAGTGTCTGTGGATATCTCAATTAGTTCCATATTCCCTTCAATAAAAGCTTGTTATCACGGTTCTAATTTGGCAATTAATCTCCCTAATACACTAAAGCTACTTAAAGCTGTGTTGGCCACTTTCTTTGAAAAAATAAAAATGTAGAATACATAGTTTCTTGTGCCGTATTCGAATAATTTGCATATCTAGTTTTTTTCCTTAAATTTTTCTTGAATTACTTTAGCTATAATGATCATGAGTTCAAATTGTTAGCAATTAGCGGTAACTCAAATTTTTTAAAAAAAGATTTATTTTTTTCAATAATGCAGGTGCAAATTTTTTTGAGCAACTTGTGAGGAATGCCTCTAGAACTTTCTGCTAATGGTTATTTTACAATGTCTAAAAGTGTCTTAACAGCTGTAAGTGCTCCTACTTTTACTTTAAATATCTAAAATAAATTTTAAAGACTAACCCCAAAGTCTAACTGTAAGTTATCTGAATTCCAGTTTACAAAAAATGCGAAATGCGAAATGTTTACTAATAAATTACTGTTTAAAAGTGAATCTCTTTTTTAATTATTTTAGAAATCTCTTTGATGATATTTTACAAGTAGTAATCAAAATTTATGATGATCGAATTCCTAACTAATATTTCCTAATGTATTTCAGTAATTTAGTTTATTATGTTTAGCTGTATGATCAATTGTGCACATTCACGAAAGCTAAGACATTTTCGGCAAGTGACTTAGAATAGATAATTCAGTATAATTTGTCGAGATATCTAAATTCCTGTGTTGAAATAGAGGCGTCTCTCAAGTTGACCAGATGTGTTGCGGCGATTACGTGTAGTTGTTAAAGCTAAAAATCTGTCTTCGCCATGTGCTCCTCCTCGAGCGCGTCTGCAACACATTCCATTGCTTAGAGCTTGAATATAACCCTATGGGCGAATCCGAACTCCCTGGCAACATCAGTTACTCTGCGGCCTTCTTTCAGCTTTCCTTTAATTATTCCCAGCGTGAAATCATCCAGATGATGTCTTTGTGATATACTGAGAATTTTACTTTCGTTATTTTTTTCCTTCACATTAAACCTTACCTTCAAACATAATTCACCTACCGCGCCAATTTGCCTTTTAACTATTTCAGTGTTATCATATGACCTCTGTTCGCATGATTCACTAATTTGCATGTGCGCCACTTTTCTACATTTTGAACTACCAGGATATCGTTTAAGATCATTCAACATCTCTCTTCATAAAGTATCTCCTTTCCCTAGCGTTCCCTAAACCCCTTATCCTTCAGATTTCAATCCGCAAAGTAGATGAAAGCTAAATTTGATGTTTGTCAGAAAATATAACAGTAATTAGCCGTTCCGGCTAGTGGTCTTGCCACAAGTCGACGACCTTCCATGTGGCAGATGTGTTGGAAAAGAGTTCGAATCCCTGCGTCGGCATGAATATAAGTTTCTCCGTTTGTATTTCTGCGGGTGTTAAGCTCGTTCGCTATTCTAGGTAGGCTTGATGTTAAAGAGCTAGCAACTAAGCAGCAAATCAATTCCTTCGATCTCCTGGTTATCAACTGCCTTACAATAAATAAAAATAATTCAAAATAACTTATTTCTCAAAGCTCAAAGTGCTGTTTAGAGTAGGATAGAAGCAGGTTATCAGTCTCCAGAAAGAACTTTTAAGTCTCGTAGCATAGATTATCAGAGAAGACATCTTGTAGCGAATCTGCATTCTTAGAATAACGAGATATCCAAACAAAGGAAAAAAATGAACGTTCTTGAAGGGCAGCACTTCATTTTTTTCTGCTTTAACTTAAGGCTTAAATTCTTTTAGCAACATAATGACCTGAGAGGAAAATGTATCAAATACTTGACGACAGATATTAAAAAATCCTTATCTACTAATTCAATTAAGTTTATTTTATAGAAACACTCAATTCCAACAATTTTTGATAGTGGTTGTTATTCGGTTATAATAAATGCAATAGAAAACATCTGTAAAATTATTGAAGGCCATTTTACATTGACTTCATTAAGGCAAAATCTTTGACTTCTTTTCTAGCGATCCAGTAGAAAATATCAAGGAAGGGTCGGGGGTGGGTGGGACTTTTTTAGGTTCAGTTCATCCGTCCGTCGCACAAACTATAAATCTACACAGATGACTGATACCTTCTATTGGAAAGCTTCTAATTTGTAAAGTTGGTGAGAAATATGAATTCCGGTCTGCGATGAATTTCTATCACACAGGAAGTGGAAGTGATTGAAAATAAAATATGTCACTTCCTCTATAGCCCAAATTAAAATCACAGACATGACTGATACCTTATTAGAACCTTGTGGTAGGGGAAAATACGACTTCCGGTCTGTGGTCATTTTGTGTCTGATACGAAAAATAAAAAGTGTACTGGGTCGCTATGGTTTCGTATAGAATAAGAAATCTGTTGTGTTTTTTTTTAAAATTCGCTAAACTTTAATTGATTTAAGGAATTAATAAAGAAATAATGAATAGAATTTTACAAAATATAAAGTTAAAAATAATATAATTATCGCAAATATTAGATCAGTGAATTCTTAGTAAGATAATATGGCATATTAAACTTGTATAATTACTACGAGGAGTTCTTATGATAAATTTAAATTAAATTAACAGAAAATGCTGTTATTTTACCTTCTTATTCTTACAAAGAAGATAAGAAAACCTAAAATAAAATCTAAGGAAAAAAAAGTATTAAAGTAAGCTTAGAATTTTAACTTTCAACATCTTTTAATAGTAGATCATTAATCTACTGTAATTATTAATTATTTAAAAGTGAAGCTAATAAGAGAGATGAAATCTTTTTAAATTTTTTTTTCAATCATATTTAAATTTCTAAGTATAAAAATTAATAATTTTTATTTCAGATTTTAGGCACTGTCTTCAACTACTGTGTTATTCTAGTCCAGTTTCAGAGAAGTAATATCGGAAGTTGCACCAATACTAGCAATACCAATCAATAATTATCCACATTATTATACTGATTGTAAATTATGTAATTTTAAACAATTATTTTCAGAAAGTCCCCACTTCTCAATAGGATTCCATGTAAATTGTAAATGAAATAAAATATATTATTACTTTATATTCAGTGCTTCTTATTTTTTTTTATGTAAACGGGCACGTGTTCGAATCCTTTTTGGATGTTTAAATTAATAAAGTATTTTTTTTTCTTTATGCTTAAATACAGATTTAATGTTTGTAGTTTAAAATGAAGTTGATCATAATAGACCATTGACAATTTGACTGAGATACGTCAAAATAGATAAGATTAATAAGCTTTTTCGTCAGTTATTAGAGTATTCATGTACAATCATAGCACTTTTTGAGAAAGGACAAATTAATGATTTGATGTAGGAAACATACAGGATATCATTGTATCCTATTGTCGCATATACAGTATATACGAGCATTTATTCTAAATGTGATGATATTATTTACAGAAAGCAGAATTTATTTTGATACTAAGGTTTAAACTTTATGTTAAAGTATTTACAAAAAATAATGAATTTTGTAATCAAAATTTTATAAGTTTAATTTTGTTTCTATTTGTTTACATTATTTTGAAATCAAAATCCTTCGATATTGATATAGCGTACATTGCAACCTTAGAGATAATGCAATATAAACTGATATACAGTATGAACGCTTGTGTGGCATTACTTTTGTTTTTGGAGTAAATTAAACGAAATAAGAATTGATGAAAGTATTTGAAACTTTAATAATAGTTTTTTTTATAAGTTTCTATTTGTTTATTTTTTTTCTATATTTCTATTTATTTGGTTTTCTTTTTCTTATTGATATTGTGAATCATATAGAAAAGGAAGTTAAAATATTATTCCGAAAATCCGCATACAGAATGTTGTTTAAACAAAAACAAAATTCATAGGAAGTTAATATTTTATGAGTTTATTCTAATCAGAAAAATAGACTGCTTGAGATTTACGCCCCTACCGACGTCACATGTGACGTGCAAGCACATGCTGCGAGATCTTGTGGGATAAACAAACATATAACTTAATGTGAAATCGTCAACAAATTGTCGATTTTTTATATTTGAAGACGGGATGGTTCAGTACTGTGCAGTTCCTTATTGTAATAATTCTGTAAAAAAGCTTGGAATATCCTTCTGTAATATAATATTTTCTCTATATCTTCAAACAAAGCACATGGCTTTGTTTATCCCACAAGTCAAGCAGTAGCCTGGTGGGATATTTTGTAACTATAAAGCCCCACCTATCCTCAAGTGGTCCGTTAAATTATATCCTGCTTGGATAATATATTGCTATCATCTCATCAGGCTTACAATCGTTTCATCCAAATCAAATCTTTTACTTCACCTTCTATATTTACGAATCATATATGGGTATTAAAACGAATCATATGGTTTTGTCTATCCCACACGCCAAGGAGTAGCCTGGTGGGGTATTTTGCATTTAAAAAGCCCCGCCTATCCTCAAGTGGTCCATTGATTGATCATCATAGTAAAAATGAGTATTGTTAAAGGATAAGGTACAGAAAGACCGATAGTAAATATCGACTGCAGCAAAATTACTTACACTGCAGTCACAAAATTCTACTGCTAGCACTTAAACATTTCCCTACGAAACTCATAATACAATTAAATTTTACGTGCGTTGAAATATTAAGTTAAAAAGAGGAAACACGCAAAAATGTTATAAAAAGTCACTATATACAATTAAAAATACAATGTTTCGGCCTTTACAATAGCCCGTATTGTACAATAGCCCTTATTGGCCGAAACCTTTCAGCGTGTTTCTTCTTATTAACCTGAAACTCATAGTAATTTAAAGTATTAACTGTTCGTAATGTTCCCAAAATAATTAATGAATGATCGGAAGTTGAAATTCAGTTATGTCAATTGATATTGTCTTTAATAATATTAGATGGTGAGGAAATTGTCCATTTAGAAACCCTTTTTTCTGTAATGATAGTATTCATAAGAAAGTTTAAAAAAATATCTTTTCAATAGAAGTAATTTTATTTAATCGTGGGCTAAGGTGACGTTTCTCCCACAGAAATCGCACAGTTACCCTTACCTCGACTTAGAGTAACATTCCACCTAATGCACCATTTTGCATGCTTGTTACGATACACCTGTTATTTTTGGTCCACCTTAAAATGCCAGCACAATTTTTCCAGTTCTAGAAATGAACCCCAGTGTTTTATATTGACTCTATACTATATGATAGATAGCTGAATGTATAGTTTCTTTATAAAGTAATGGGTCCTTCTTTCTTATTTATTTATCAAAATTTTAATAGAAACTATGTACGATTCAATAAAAAGCAGTCTTACATATAGTATATAATTTTTCTATTTTCTTTTCTTACATGTTGAGAAAATTTGAAGGATTGGGTAGAGAGTAGAGAGTAGTATATCCAAGAAATTTAATATTAATAGCTTTACCAGTATTTCAAACTTCCCACGCAATCTCTCAGTTTATCATTGAGCATTCCAGATTCTCGCTTTCCTCAATTGCACCGCCCTCAAGCGAAGAGGCGAGCAACATGCACACACCCTCAAAAACGACAGTGGACCAGCTCGAATGCACGTGACCTACTTAAAGTCTTTCTTTTGTTTGCAATATTTGTATTTTGTATTCGATCACTCGTAAAAGGAGCGTCGATCGCTCAGAAAGTACTAGTGAACATGCAATTTGTTTTATGTTTATAAATTTTATTTCATTGTTGGAATGTGTGGTGGCCTCAATTTCCTTCGATATGTTTAGAAAATACATATGTTAAAAATACTATTGTCATTAAAACTTTCTGGCTACATGGAATTTCTAGGATTCAATGCTTACATCTTTCACTCAAAACAGAATACTGTAAATTGAAAGTGGGACCATATAGGTCAGTGATCTAAATATAAATGTAGGCGTTTCTTAACTATCGTGAAAAGCTGAGGTCGGGTAGCCTATCCAACGCTCCTACATTTATTTCAATTTTACAACTTAGACGCTTTCAAAAAGATTGAAACAGCACCAATCTAATTACAGAAATAAGGCCGAATTTAAATCTATCTTTTACTTGCATAATAAGAACACTAGCTACATCCTCAATTTCAATAAAATTGAAATAGTATTCCAGGCTCCCACCACATTCTCTCTCATCTTAAGGGAGTCCTGGCACATTTCCAACTCTTCTATCATCAATAATGATCTATCCAACAACATTATACGAATTTATTAAACCCATCTCACTACTCCTAATTTCAAAGTGAAAAATAGCCTCA
>JAFIDM010095983.1:17207-36322 GCA_023159025.1 Thereuonema tuberculata | reverse complement strand
ATAGGCTGCGGAAATCTGCATCGCCCGTTATGCTGGGCGAACACATATCAATATGCGGCAATATTGGTGGACAATATTGGTCATTATTGATATTGGCGGTTGGTATTGTCCGCGAACACACAGGTTTTCCTTTACAAGCATTGGCCTGGTTACGGCGTTGCTCACTAGGGAGAGCTAGAGAGAGCGTGTTTCCGTACAGAATTGCTATAGTATTAAATGCCGTCCCTCTGTCGAAATCAATTAAGATTCTTTCATTATCAATTGACAAAATGTTAATGTTTGAATTATCTGTTTTGGGCCATTTTGCTGTTTTTAAGCCTTGGTTCTCAAACAAAATGGCCGGCGTGCGTGAGTGATTTTCCGATTTTCAAAGTCCCGCCTTCCTTCGACGTCACCATTGTCACGTGATTTCATCCGTTCATGTGATTCGCTCGCTCACCAGCAATATTTTTCGCCAACTAAAATTGGTACTTTTTTCCCGACAATCGCCAATGGGCAATATTGTTCATTTTTATTGCTGGAAACGGTTGGTACCAATCAAAATGACCACCAATATTGCCGCATATAGGTACGTGTTCGCCCGGCATTAGGGATGGCGATGTCCTCTACTGAAAACCGCCTCTCAATATTTATAAGCAAATACACACATGTATATACAGTGGAACCCCGCTATTCGTACACAATCCGTTCCAGGAGGCAGTTCGAATTGCGATTTGTACGTATGGCGAATAATTTTTCACTTAAGATATCATGTAAATTGGATTAATCCTTTCCAGAGATGATTGCTTATTTAAACCTTTGTAATAATATTTTAAGCGTAAAATATATAAAAACTATGAAAACAATAAATATATAGGCCTCTCTTACAGGCCCCGATTTAAAGACCCAGGGACCCTAGGCCCCCCTTACATTGCCCCCCCCCCCCCAGCCCCGGACTGGGGCTGATATTTGCTCCCCCTCCCATCCCGAAAATCTACAACCAAAAAAAAATACGGAGTCTCCCTTTCAACAACCCAAAAAAAAAACAACGAAATCTCCAATTCAACAACCAAAAAAAATACAATACGGCGGGGCCTCTCGGCTGGCTGGGCCCCCATTTTACCTTTTCTTTAACTGACTTTGTACAACTTCGGACTTCATTAAATAACTTTAACATTATGCAATTTGTGAAAAACTGACCTGTACCTGTACATATACGATCTAAATAAGGTATGTGCTGAGAACCGGGAATTCCTTAAATGACAGCCTTTAATAATAAATTAGAGTTGTGGAGTGGAAAACGTGGGTTTTTGCAGAGACCGACAAAATAAGCCAATTTTCAACTAGCCCTTCCGCCAAACGGTTCGTCGGCGAAAAAAACCTAAATAGTGAAATTTGTAGGAAATTTTATGTACTTTCATTTTGAATAAGGAGGTTATTTACTAACATTTTGTTAGTTTTCGAGTTATAAGAAAAATTCCGCACGAGATTTTTCACCTTTTTGTGAATTTTTTTTAATGTTGCGTCATGAACCTTAGATTCGGATTCTGCACCCAAAAAACATATCGAATGGAAAAATAAAAAAAAACTCTAAAACTTTCCTGGGAAAACTACAATTTGAGTGGACTATCCTCTGGACCACGTGCAATGTGCTGAACTTTCTTGTGTACAACATATTGCATCCGGTGTAAGACGTTCTCTACTGCTGCGCGTAAAGTGTCAGTTTGGATGTTTGTAACAGCCCGTCGTATGTTATCTTTCAATGGATGCAGGTTTGTAATGCCAACAATATACACAACGGATTTCAGGTACCCCCACAACCAAAAGTCATATGGGGTCATAGCCGGGGAAAGGGGCGGCCATTCCATCGGAAAATAGTGACTGATAACCCTCTCATTCCCGAAATGCTGGCGAAACAGGTTCTGTAATATGTTCAAACAATATGTGTTCGTGCTCCATCTTGCATGTAACATGTCGAGTGTGAGCATTGTCTTTGTTGCAATTAAGGATTGAGAAACGTTTATATAATTTGCAGATATCTGTCTCCCTTAATGGTACAGGTAACAGTGCCTGTAGGTTGTCAGGAGTCATAGTCTCAAAAAAGTATGGTCCTAATATCAACTCTGCCGTGAATCCCCACCACACAGTTACTTTTGGAGAATGCAGTGGCACCTGATGAATCAATGAGGGACGTTCAATGACCAGATTCGACAGTTTTGAGTGTTGACTGACCCATTCAGATAAAAATGAGCCTCATCTCCCCTCAATATGTTCCAAGGCCAATCATTGTTGATATCCATTTGGGCAAGAAATGTTAGCGCGAAAGTCAGGCACCTTTCATAATCTGTAGGTTTTAGTTCTTGCACCCGACTGATCTTATACAGACAGAAATGCAGCATTTCCCGTAAGATTTTCCAGACAGTCCCATAAGGCATATCGGTTTGGCGAACTATTGCACCAGCGCTTCTCACCACTACTAGTCCCCGTGTCGTCGAACACTGCAGCGGCAACATCTGTAACTGCGTTGTCTGATACTGGTTTTCGTTCTCTGCCGGCTCTCACTCCTAGCGATCCAGTTTCCTCAAATTTATGAATCATAGCTCGCAGTGTTACAGCAGACATTGGACCTTTAGGTAGGTTAAGAAGCCTTCGAAAGTCCCTAAGAGCCGCCGCTGCATTGCACTCTATAGTGTAAAATAGATTTACAAGTAACGCACGTTGAGATAAGGCAGATCGCATATTGAGTTTGAAAGGACTGAGTAGCGCTGCTGTCACTTCTATACTAGAAAATTTGCATAATTTCCGTTTAGAGTGACAGTAGCGCCGCATTTTCTCCTTTCGGGGACTTTTGGTACTACTTTTTTTTTTCCAGAATTTTTCTCCCCATGCCCTTAATATACTATACCTGAATTTTGGTTTCTCTGTTCATTAGTTTTCGCTGGAGATGCCTCCAAACAGGGAAAGGTATTTTATGGCCACCTTGTACATACCATGTAAGCGAAGTCAACGACGACCAATTGCTATCTCTTCTTGATAATTTGAACGCCATCACTACATTTTAAATACAAATTCGTACTTAAGAATATAATTAAATGCTTGGGAAATTCAAAGGCATTAATTGATTCATCCAAAACTGTGCGGGGTTTTATTCAAAATCGGAAAACGAACAATTAATTCTTAGAGAGTTTTGTAGGAAAACAAATATTTTATCTGAAAATTTACGCAATTAATTCCTGCATAACGAAACAATGTATCTAATATTTTTGCATCCAAGTGCATAGTAATCCATAAATGGGTGTGTGCGCCAATTTGCAGCTCTGTAGCTCATCGTTATGAGGTTGAAATATCGATTAGAATCTTTTGACAATAGTGATTCTAGAGAGAGCAAGTTAAATCAAAGCTTTTAATAATAACAATAATAAAAACTGGCGATTCATCGGATAACCTCTTTCTAAGAACGTCAGGATTATGACTAGCAACATCTTTAATAATGACAGAGAACCCAACATGGCCAACCTCCCCCATCTCTAAAGATATTAATATCGAACAAAAGAGTATTGTCAGATCAATTAATAATATCAATAGGTACAATAAGTCAAAAACCTTATATCCAAAATTTTCAATAACAAAAGCTCTGAAAATCAAAAATTTTTCCGGGGTCTCAGCTGAACGAAACATTCACCAGTCAACGACCCTGATGCTGAAGTGCAGATGCGTGCTAGAGTTGTTGACTCAGTAAGTTGTTGCTGTGCAGAAGTGTGCTTGCAGTTTTCAGATAATTTTTGTTTTTCTGAATACTTTCAAATTGAAAAAAAAATTAAGAAAATAAAAAAAAAAAAACCAAAAAAACTGCATATTTAATATAATATTTATCCTATTGTTTCACTTTTATGTATAGCTTTAGTGTGCTCACGCCGAGAGTTGAAACTCCCAGAATGCAACACAGATTATAGATTTTCCTTTCCTGGCCGTTCACCAACATTCAAATAGAAGAGGTCGCTTCTCTTCTATTTGAATGTTAGCGAACGGCCATGAAAGGAAAATCTATAACCTGCATTGCCTTCTGGGAGTTTCAATTCTCGGCGTGAGCACTGTAAGAATGGTCCCACAGATCTCGCTCGGATATTAATGTACAGTATCCATTATACTGTATCGTAATTATCATTATTCAAGTTTTTCAATATGCTTAACTTGAACTTGACATTTTCAAACATCCATAACAAAGAAAACATACTCAGGGATTTTTGAAGAGATTGAAGGACATGAAATGGGGTAGTACACAGAACGTTTTCTATTTACTTATAAATCATTTGATGAGTCTTGCTGTGGAGTATGGCACTGAGATTATTATTATCTGTAGGATTATCTGTGATGCATTCTTAAAAGAAAATTGATGAGATGCAAAATGAAGCTCTTAGATCATTACTAAAGCAATCCTTCTATCCCGATTGCTGCCAGGCAAATGGAGACTGGCATAAGAAATGATGGCTTGAATTATGATCGTTTGAGACGTCTTGGTATTAATTATTTTTGTAATTATTATAGATAAGCGACCAAACATTTAAAAACCCAAGATAAATTTACTATGAAGATTGAAGAAAGTCCTTCCCATTGCATGCACACCATGCTCGCCTGATCTTACACCGTGTGATTTTTGATCCAGAGTTATCTCAAGGCCACTGTCTATGGAGGAAGTGTCCATAACGTGACTGCGTTAAAGGACAACACAACGACGTGTGTGGAACGTTATTTCCGAGATGTTACATTTTATAATGAGCCATGAGTGTATCAAATGGAATTTCTAGTCAAGAACAATGGAAATCACATTGAAAAGCCTCAGCATCATCGACTGTGAATGAGTTTAAAAGTTGATTTTAGTTATTTCATCTTTTTAATGCTTTGTCATTCATTTTCTCTGGTAGAGTGCTAAATTTCACACTATTGGCAGATTTTGGAACCAATTTTTTTTTTCTCTCTTAAACCTTCTCCCCATGCCTGGAATTATCTATTTCTGAATTCTAGTGACCTCTTGTTTCTTAGCTGGAGATACAGAAAGTTCTGAATAACGATACTTTAATTATAGTCACTCTTAATTTTTGTTTTTGAATTTTACTATAATTAATTAAAAAGCACAAATATTTATCTGTCTATGTATTGTCCAAACATGTTTATGTGACGATTCGACGTCAAAACTAGCCCCATGATATTAGGACTAGCCTCTCAGAAGTTCCGAAGAATATTACTTTACAGCTATAAAACAAATCAAAAACAGATTTAGTTTTAATTTTAGTCCTCCATTTTCCAATTCCTTTCGGAAATAATCTTTAAACTGCAAAATAATTTTTCGAGCTCTGTTCTGTAAAATACTCTGGGGAAACATTTTAAGGAAATTAACACAGACGCTTTGAGGCGCGCTTCTTTGTGATTGGCTGTAAAACAAATACGTCATAATCACGTGGGGGTTATCGGACTGTATCTATCTTAAGCTATTTATCTTCTTACATAGAAGATTTAGTTGGCGATCTAATTTTCAATTACTTGGCCTTGATAGAATGCGCTTAAAAACTCTAAAAATGTTATTTATTTTTTTTCAGAATAACGTTGTTTTTTTTTTTTAATTTCTTTTTTTTTTCTGTTTTTGGTTTTTATTATTTTTATTATATATATAAATTCAGAATAAGTGGGCCCGATAGCCGAGTGGGTAAGGGCGCTTGGCTGCGGGTTGGAGGTGGCGGGTTCTGTTCCCGGCCTCGGTGGAGGGTGGGAATTTTTCCAAGCTTCTTTCTCCTCCAAACGGGTCCTAAGATCTACCCAGTCCTCTGTAGAATGGGTACCGGGTTTCTTTCCCGGGAGTTAAAGCGTTGGGCTGACCTCCCGACCTCAATCTAGTCCCTTTGGTCTCGAAACGCTGGGAGCCTTACCTTCCGCGCTCCCATGGACCTTCAAGGCCTGTTTATGGGATTGCTTTTAAATTCAGAATAAAAAAAGGCAAAAATTTAATCCCCGCTAGCAACTGCTAAGCATAGGAAGTAATAAATTATAAAAAAAGAATACATTTAACAAGTTTAACGTGCGGAAATAAAATTGACGTTACAATAAAAAGCATACTCTCATATGAATAAGGAATCACTGACCAGGTTTTTAGATATTTCGATACCGGGAATCCAGAGCAGCTGTTTCAGGTTTCTTAATCTTCATCAGCTGGATTTGCTCTTTTGTTTTATTGTTTTTTCAAAAAAAAAAAGAAAAAAGAAAGCTTTATATTTGTTTTTTATTAATTTTAATATCAAGCGAATACAAACAGTTTAAATGTTCTATTTTGGGAGAAAAAATGAATTAAATCCATATTATTTATTTATTGTGTAAATCAGATTAATTTTTATCGTATCAAATTAGTAAAAGGCCGTTGTTTATATAATAAAACAATAATAGAAATCATTTGTTTAGATGGCGATGTTTTCCTATGGAATTTTCTCGCTTCAATTTCTCGAGATTGACTCATTTCGAAAGGCTTACAATTATAAAAATGTGATCGTCCCTTAATATGCATACTGAGTTTTAAGAAGATTCATTCACAAGTTCCAATAGGAGGACACAGATACACCCACACACACACACACACACCCACACTCATAGGTATAAGATTATGAGTCCATCTTCCACTGGTCGATGAATCCCATCGTCTCTGCCATCTGACCGTTGTCTTGCTTTTCACGGCCCTCGTGATCTTGGGTCGGTGAGCGTCACGACGTTCCCGAATACCACTACCTGACTCAGCTATTAAGTGGCCATGGTTGTTTTCTAGCGTACCAGAGGCGCTTCGGAATTGTCGACAGTGCGTCATGTCCGACTTGCCAGTTCATGGACGAGGATGTGGAGCATGTCTTCTTTGTCTGCCCACGCTTCCATGAAGATAGAAATGAGCTGAAGAAATCCCTTCGACAGCGTGTGACTCCAGAGAACATCGTTGGCTTGATGACTATCTCCCAGGCTAATTGGACGGCAGTGGCTGACTACGCTGCCACTATTGTACGGAAACTCCGTATGGCAGAGAAAATCAGACTTGATCAGTTGCGAAATGATATTCTGAGTGAGACTTTTAGTCCTTCTGCCCTACGCGATGTAGTACCTGACGGTGGTTCCGTGTAGGGTGTTTTGGAAGTCGGACGTAGGGTTTTAGTGAGTAGTAGTCTTTTATGACTTGAGTCTCACATTACCAATTCCTTGGTATGCGTAAATGCATTTCCCCAGTCCTTAAAGAAAAAAAAAAAAACAAAAAACAAAACACACACACATACACACACACACACACTGATTGATTTGATGAGCTTCTCTTCTAAAAATTAATCGTTTAATAAAAATGAACTAATATGTTAATTTAATTAATTCATTTATTTGCTTTTAAATTAGCTTTTGTGAGATATTTGTTTTTCAATACAATATACTCTCGATTTAATGAATTTCGGATTTAAAAGACCAAAATTTCGGTTGAATTTTACTGTATGGGAAAAACCCGTAATTCCTATTCAACAACAAGGAAAATTGAAAAAAAAAAACAAACTTTAATAACCTGGGGATAGCCTCCTATTCTAAAATAGAATTGTATTAATTTTATTAGAAAACTCTTGTATATTCAAGTTTCCAATTAAGTGGCTTTTATTCCTAAGTAAAGATATCAAGGTAAAAGAAATAAATAATAAAATAAGTTTAAATTCAGAAACATAATATTTTCATATATTAATAGCAGTAAGATAAATTTAAAATAAAGTTCCCAGCGCGAAGTGATGCATTTCCTAATCAAACTTAACAATACGCCAGTTCGTTCGTAACAATACTGAGTTCGTTCTATTCGCTTCTTTATATTTTGCTCATTGTGTCTTTTGCATACATAATTCTGACTTTCACTAAATTATAAATGCATAATGTTGTAGTTAATACATAATTTCATTGTAATACAGATAATTTTTAGCGACTAAAATCGGTAGCTATTGCGTTTATTCTGTCCGTCCGTGTCTGTCCACCCCTAACAACTCCCGAACGGAAGGTTGGATCGACAAACGGATTTCACTATTGTGTTCAGAGGCCCAAAAACGGTAGGAATGGAGTATAATCAGGGACTGACATCTATCCATGTTCGAGATATTTGGTATTATTGTCACTGTACCCTCTTAACAACTCCCGAAAGAAAGATCGGATTCGACAAACAAGTTTCATCATTGTGTTCAAGGGCCCAAACAACATAAGAATAGGATATTTTTACCCAACGCTCCACTATGTTCGATATATTTGGCATTACTTTCATTAGATTTGCGCTATTATTTTAAATGTCTGTTTTCTTAACGTTCTTTTTATTTTTTTATCAATTTTTTTTTATTTTTCCTTTCGTTAATATACTTCTATTTTTATATTATTATATTTAAATTTTGTTATTACGGGTCGCCCTAAAATTTATGCTTTACAACAAAATTACATTCATTTGTTTAAACATTCAATTTAAAGGTTTAATATTTTCATACTGAAAAGGTGGCTAAATTGTGACTTTATTGTAGTTTCAGTAGACTTTGTCCTATGTTAGTAAGTTAATGTGGTTTAATGATATGAGGCTAATCTTGGCTCTACAGCTTCAATTGTCAAAATTTAATATTGAAATTGATTCTGATATCCACAACAATATCAAGCCTTTACGGTCATTGTAAAAGAACATTTTAAAAGTGAATTATGTGTTCAATTTGAATAGAAATAAGGTTTAGAAAAACAAGGAAATCTCCTGAGAATCTGTGAATGTAATGAAAAATGGAATACGTAATAACTCATCCTCTTAATAAGTTTTCTCATTAATAAAAGTTACCCAAATATTATATAAACTTAATATTTTTCGTCGTTAATGTAAAAAAATAATAATTAAAAACGGAAGTTTCAACTGCGTTGGCAGTTATGTAATATCTCATCACGTCAGTTATTCACAAAAAAGTGGAGTTTGGCCCCTCTTGAATTCCGGGATTCAGTTAATGATTTGCAGCCAATGAAAATTGAATCAGCAGAAATAAACTTTTCTTTGCAACTTACGATGATTAACGGCAAAGCTTTGTGTGCCCTGACAGGTACTCGTACAGTACAGTGTCCCATCTATAAGCAAACAGGGAGAGGATCATCATCATGGACTCAGTCTAAATCCTGCAGATGAAGCTGCCTTGAAGATTGGCATTTCGACCCTCCATGCCTACATTCGATTTTTGGAATTCGTTCTGGCTATTTCTTATCGACTGTGTATGTATACAATTTGTTTTTGATTAAAAATATTTTACAGTGGGTGAAATAGATAATTTACTTCTTTGTTTATTATTACAGGTACAAAAACAAAAAACCGTGCAGACCAAAACGATCCTGTAGTGAAGCAGCAGAAAGAAATAGTGCTTCAGAATTTAAAACAAAATATGCATATTAATCCAGATCGCCCAAAGCAAGGTTATGGCTCTACTACTGACGGGAATACAGCTAGACGATTTTTTGCTGATCCTAGTACAGCATCCAAATGTTCAGAATAGACGAGGAGTTGATTAAGAGGTTTTCAGTAATATTATTCGTGTTATTTAGTAAAAGTGATGTTAATATTGAACAATTTGGCAAAACTCCGAAGGGCGGTCCCAAATTATGATGGCGGTCCCAAATTATAACAACCTTAATAACGTTATTATTAATGAAACATTTGTCTTGTAATTAATGAAACATTGTATCAAGTGTAATGACATCGTTATTGTTGTTATTAATGCAACATTGTATATTGTTGCTTAAAAATCACTTTAAACATGCCGTGGCTTGTAGACCGCAAGCACCAAGAGTAATAACGCTTTAGTCATAAGTCGCACATATTCGGACAATACATATTTTTTTTTGTAAATATTGTGAGCGAAAACTATATGATTTGATGTGTAATAACTCTGGCTATGTGTTATCCTTCACAGTCATACTGTTATCTGTCATTAAAAAGGCTTATATAATTTGGGACCGCCGTTTGGAGGTTTTCATAATTTGGGACCGTCGTTCGGAGTTTTGCCAACAATTTGAAACATATTGCACCATGACTTTAATAAAATGTACAGCTGGTACGAATTAACACCTACTGTTCACAAAGTCTTACAACACAGCTTTATAAGGAATGCAATTTTATCACTTGGACAATAATCTGAGGAGGCCCAGGATGCCAGGAACAAAGATATCAGGAACTATCGCCAATTTTTCAGTGGAAAATCAAGCAGAAAACTGAATATCCGTGATTTATTTTGCAGACTGTTATTGTCTTCAGACCCCGTAATATCTTCAGCTCGCGCACTGAAAACAAAAGTGTCCGAAAACTTGCAGATGGAATAAAAAAAGACAAATCTATGAAAGTTTATATAGTATTTATGAAAGTCTAAAATGATTAGAGAGACTGAGAAAAAAAAATTAATATAAAGAAAAGACAAGAGTGTAATATCTCACCAATCAAAAATGGAGAGAAAAAGTATAAGCAAGTATAAAAATAAGAGATCAATTTTAAATAAATATAAACCTTTTTACAGACGATCAGGTGATTATTTGTTACTAAATGCAGTCTATAAGCCAAATTCAGTTCCATGTATTACTTAAAAATATCAATGAAAAAAATCAAAAACATTCTTGGAACTTAACCAATAGGAACATAAAATCATTTTCAATTTGTCATTGAAAATCACAGAACAGCTTTCAGATTTCGAATACAATGTTACGTCCGAAAAAGATAAAGACAGTGAACAAAATCAACAACTTCCAAAGAATATGTGGCACAAGTTCTTAGAAAGAAAAAAAAAATGAACAAACTAAAGACATAGTAAGAAAAAAGAATTAACCAAATACAAGCTTCAGAAATGAAATTTCTAAGACACGTGAAAGGATGCATAAGAACAGGTTGAATGAGAAATGATTATTTAAGAAAGGAATAAGATGTCCAGGCAAATACAAAGAAAAGAGCACCATACAAAATGAAATGGAAAGAATAAGGTCCTCAAATAGAAATCCTGAAGAGGCATTACAGTAGAACAATATTACAATGTTGTAAAGTTTATTAGATTCTTTCTAAACATATATATTCGTTTCGTTTTCCTTTTTTTTTTCTCTTCTTGTGTCTCCTTTTAGTTCGATTAATAGCGTGCTACAGCATCTTGAAGAACCTGTATGCTAACATCTCTTTAAAAAAAATTTAGTTTGCGATGAAGATGACATGGTAGAACAAAACCATAAAACAAATAAATACCTATCGAACACCTAAACATTTTATTGAATTTGAACTTTAATAATATTTGCTACCAGTTTTAATAAGGAATTTCAAAATTGAAAACAGGTCATTCTTATTATCAAATATCAGCTTAAAGGCAATCGGAAGAGCCGCTTAATCGTGCGTAGGAACCATGCTATTCAGAAAATAATTTTTAATTATATAGGTCTTCTAGACAAATATGTCAGACTTATCTTTATCTCATATAAACGAAATCTACTGATAGGTCAGGCTGTGTTTCAGATTTACTGAGATATCAGGTTTCTTGACATAGTTAAAGCAGTCATTGCAGTAATAGAGCGTTTCTAACCGTGTTTTGATCAGGATATTGCCTTGGAATAAAAAGTTCGCGAAAAAGTTTGTAATTAATAAAATAAAATAAAATGTTTATATATAAATTAAGTATTTGTCTTTACTAAATTAAATGTATTTTTTGTTGAGAATTAAATTTGTCGTAAAGAATCATTCAAAAAAGTATTTATTGACTTTATAATGTGATTTCGTTATAATCATAATAGCAATATGTGATTAAAATCAACAATAAAATATTATATTACTTACGTTTGATTTTTTAATGATTTTTTAAATATTTTTTTTTACAAATATGCAATGAGTTCTCCAAAATAATTTCAAATAGTATTATTGTATTTCTAATATTAGTAATAGGAATAACAATAATATTGTTAGAGCAGTCTGGATCTGTGCCCATTGTGCCTGCACCTAGGTTCGAATCCCGGTGGTGGCTTGACTGTTTGTTTCTTCTTCTGTGTTTCGTCCATTTTTCCCTGGGACTCACTTTCTCAGGGTTATTCTCGACGAGAGGTGTATTTTCGTCACCTACTTGACTTCCTAGCCTTGTCCTGATGTTGTTAGGTTGGACTAGCGCATGGTCCGTCGTGGCATGTTCGCGGGTAATAATAATAATATTGAATAATTGATAGGGATATGATGAAAAATCAATTGGGACTGCTATCAGAATTCGTACTGGGTTTAGCAGAGGTGTGTAATATTAATAATGCCCTACGCTCATGAAAAATTTTAAAACAAAATTTTAATTTTGAAACAAATTCAAAATTGCTATACAAAATTCTGAGAGTTTGATTTCACTCTTAACAAAACAAAATACACATGTATATATTCATTAATAATTCTTACTTGTCTATCAAATGCAATAATTAGCAAATAAGGCCCATTTGCATTTACAGGAAAAATATACTTAATCCTCTTGGATTTATTTCCAATTTAAATTAAATAAATGCTATTATACTTCAATGCAAACTTATTACAAATATGAATATTTACCTATTATAATCTAAAGTTCAGTATATTAATAGAATTGGCTTTTCACCGATGTAAATTTTACAAAATAAATTATTTGCACTAAACCAATGTCTCGATATCACTTGTATGAGATTATAGTGTATATATTCACTTAGTATGCAAATATTTTCAATGTTACTATATATATAACCGACTAATAATACCTATGTGAATGTTTCACAATAATTTGTATTGTTCATCTTTAACAATACAATTTCACTAATAATTGTTTAATTATTATTTCTACTAATTCAAAAGAACTATACTCTGTGATTATTACAAATCATTTAGCAACTCTATTCCTTTGTGTAGTTATCTTCTAATTCCTTATTTAATTATATTAATAATAGTACTCACAGAATGCGTCTTCTTATCCTCTGACTTCCTTATTGATTCGGTGATTTCTTTATCACTAAAGCACTGGCACATAACTTCAATTTAATGAAGTTTTCACTAAATTTGCACGTTTCACTTTTATGTAATTTTCCGACTATTATTACTCGAAGCACTAACACCTTGGTTATAGCTGTCTTCTATTCTTTTATCCTTTTATCCTTCTTCTATCCGTTCAGCAGTATCCATATAGTAGATTACCAACTCTTTTTATAAAACGGTGTCCGCTGGTAGGTTTTACTTTCCGTTTCTTTATAAATCTATTTGATAGTCGATCTTCTTTCTTCGAATATCCTCTTGAATTCTTTTCCAGTTTTTCAGAATATCTTCTTCTTAATTTTTCTTATTTTGACTCGGAATAATATCTTCTTATTATATTGCTTAATATTATTATTTAATGTTCAATATAATTTTAGCTACTTCATTCCGTCTTGGAATAGACAACTTAAAGTCTTGAATTATCCTTCCTTCCTTTTCTCAATGGATTAGTCCGGCACGGTAACTGGAATTTTATCTCTTCTTTAGATATCTCAATTTCTTGAATTCTCGATTCAATTTAATTAAATTAATTGTTAATCACTAATTACTATTGTCCACAGCCTTTTGAACTAACAGGAATATATTTTCTCAGTTCTTTTTACGGTCTTAACTCCAATGTTACCCGTCTTCGTAATGAATTCTTCTTTACTTCTGATTGCGTTATTTAAATGCAACAAGCTTTAATGATCATGAATCGCCTTGATTCATTCCTCGTATAATAATTTTAGCTTTAATTATTATCGCTCGGGATATTATATAATTATTCTTTGAGCAAAGAAACTTACTCATAGTTCTCTCTGTGGGTGCCGTTCCATTTTATTCCCCGGGTTGGATTAGCTCCATCGGCTAACCTTATTACTTCACCCGTTCACAACGGCTTCACCAGTTCAACTTTCCCGGTTGACTTTTCGTTAACATCTCACACGTCTCACACCTGACTAACTTGTGTCGTCACACCACGTCATCACTTAATTTACATAAGTGCGTAATAAACTATTATTTAAATTATTAATAGTAAAAGAATAAATTATTAATAAAAAAATTTTTCTCTTTTATGAATTTTTTTTTCAAGCATAAATATATAATATTAATTCACTTATCAGTCCAACTATTTTAAATTTTACTATTGGTGAATATTAAAATTTAATATTCCCAGCAATAATGATAGATATTTTTTTTTCTAAATCCAAATGTTATCAAATATATATAAGATTCGAATACTATTTATTAAGTTATCTCAAATAATAATAACATAAAATTGAATATTTAGAAATGATTATTATCAAATATTAAAATTGCTAAATTCAGTAATTAACTTTAAAATATCTGTTACCTTTAATTTATTTTTTACAAAAAATTTATATTTAAATGCTTCGATTTTTCCGCAGCTTTCTCCAATCTGTTTTTATCTTTTACCACAGTTCGACTGGGGTATTACTGACATTGCAGTGCTATTGTACTGATATCAACGGCGAGAGAGATGAACTATATTTGCATTTTGTTTAGTTTTTTTTACACAAATTATTCGTTGTTGTCTTTGAAATATTAATATTAAAGGAAATAGGTTCACTTCTCTTTTATAGATATAATGTTTTCTCAAATATATTCGTTTCATCATACTTCCGCTAGAATCTTCACTGTTTCAGGAAATCACAGTCAGTTCCTATGTAACTGTTAGTAATATAACTGGGATTTTCTGATTCCAATGAAAAACAAAATCACAGTCCGTGAAATATCGCTCATCACTAATGTATACAATATAAATATATTAAGCATTTAGGCAATTTGTGCACCCCCAACAACTTAAGATCGAAGTAGAGGATCGACAAATCGATTTCACCATCGTGATCAGAGGCCGAAACAACAGAAATAAGTATTTTTATGGGCCAACAGACCCCTCCCCCTCCCACGTTACCAAGGTCTGTTATTAATAAATAGCAGCATCCCCTCAAAATGGGCGCCCCCTCCCCCAATAAATGAAAAAAATTAGGTTACATACATATATACTGTATGCAGTACCGTAACTAGCTTTTTGGGCCCCTGGCAAGACCTCATCACTGGGCCGCCTTACACTAAATTTTATGAATTAAATAAAACCACTTATTTCCCCAAAATAATAGTTCGTAACTTTATATTTTTTTTAATATAATGCGAATTTTTCGATCTTTGTGGGCCCCTATTCCGTCAGCGCCCTGGGCACGTGCCCCAGTTGCCCCTGCCTATGCCACACTTTCCATGGAGGCTCAAGTGATCGTTCTTGTAACAACTTCCGATCGAAGGGCAGGATCGACAAACGGATTTCACCATCCTGTTCAGAGGCCCAAACAACATAGGATAGGTATTTTTATGCCCCCCCCCCCCACGTTACCATAGTTCTGCCATTAATAAAATGTTTTTTTTTTTGTCTCATTTTCTTGATAAATTAAACAAAAAAGATTTCGAAATCGTAGATGCAAATGGTGCAGTTGTACCAGGATCCTCAAAAAGGGCCCCCCACAATAAATGAAAAATTTAGGCCAAAAAGTTAAAGTGGCGATCAGGCCCAGAGAACCGTGCGAAGCTGCTGGAGGGTGATGTCTCTTTCAGACATCACTCAAGGCAACAATCACCCGATTTTCGCAGGAGAAAAATTCCTCGGAGTTTGCTGTAATGGCTTGGCCCCGCGTTCACTGGGTTTAAACGCCATCGAACTCTTGAGGGATGCACTTCAACCTGCCATCACTGCTAGCAATCCGCGACTTACGAGCATTACCTTATTGTGGGACGCTCGGAAAGGTGGTGGTTGTGCACTGTCTCTTAGTATTACAGAGAGTTCGTAGAGTCCATGCTTCGTTCTATTGCTGCCGTTATCCAAGCGCGAGGAGGATCTACGCGATATTAGACAGTTATCGCAGTTTTTTTGGCATTCCAGTGTATGTACATAAAATATTTGTGTAACTCCGGGGTGAATGGTTACAGATTTTGGAATCAAAAATCAAAATACGTAGTTTTATTGTTTTGTATAAGACTCATTTTTTTTTTTTAATTTTAATTTTTTTTAATTTTTTTTTTCTGTATTTCTTATTTTCTGAATTTTACTTTTATATTGAGTAAAAGTTTGAGGAAAAGTGATCCTCAATTGAATTCAATATTTATTGAATTAAATTTTAAATTTGTCACCAACTTTTCTTTAAATCACTTAATTTAATTAAAAAATACGCTACCGAAAGTTTTAAAATTGTTTTAAAACCCAAGCCTCAAATTCTTAGAAACTATCTGAGACAATTATTTTCATTGCAATTTTACAATGTTCTATAAATATGTTATAAACCTTAGCTTCCGAAATTTATTTGGATTTCATAAATTTTCATCAACTTATTTTCTAATTGAAGTAAAGTTTATATAATTCATCTTTTATTAAAAGAAAAGAAAAAGAAAGCATATAACAGTGATCTTAATACAAAAATGAACACATACTTTTTGTACTTAAATATTATAGACAATTTCAGCTCAAATAATTGTTCTAGCTCGCTCTTTTAATAGTTTTATTTATTTTTATGACTCAAAAAGCATTTAAAAATATTTCATTAATGATTAGAGGTTTGGACATTCAGTTTATAGCCTATTTCCAAAAAATTTGTAGTTTTGTAAATTTCTATAAACATCACCTAGAAGCTTGAAGCAGTACAAATAAATGTATGAAAAATATAGGTATGCATAAGATATTATATAATTATAATTTTTATCGTGTGGCCTCTGTTTTGAAAACATCAAAGATATTTTTAGCATTAAAATTAAGACATGTAAAAAGGTAAAGTAATATTAAGTAAGAAGCAATCTCAAAAAAAGCCATGAGAATTAACTTATTTTTACATTTATTGAATCCAAAAGTAATTATTTGATATATTTTACTGTTACATCTTTAATAATGATTACATTTTGGAAGATAAAACAGAGAAACTTCGTTAAGATGTCTTCATTCATTTTCTATCTCTTTTCCTGGATACCAAGTTGGGAAATAAATAAATAACTAAATAAATAAATAAATAATAAATAAATAAATAGCATTTTTAATATTAATAAAATGATAAACCAATATTTATTACCTTTGTGGAATATAATTTAACAAACATTAGATAGAAGGTGTTTTTCAAGTAATAAAGATTGTAAATATACTAATTTATTTTATATAAATACAAATGAAATACGATTTCAACTTAATTAAAAAACAGTTTGATCCCAACTTGTAAAATGTTTAAGTCTAACATTCAGCAAATAAGAATCTGGAGGAATGACAGGAAAAAGAGAATCAAATCATGATTCCTATAGAAAAACATGAAGCCTAAAAAGACAGAATTTTAAAGTAATTGTTACTTCTTTTTTAAGCCTGTCATTAAAAAAAAAATTTAAAAATCTTCAGAAAAAAAGAGTAATTTCGAATACACAATTATTTGACACTGCCTTATATTCCATACGATAACAATCTTGTTGTTAGCATAAAACTTTTACAATGTACTTTATGAATTTTGAGGATGTCTTTCTCAGACAGAATAAATTAAAATAACGTGATGATGGGAATTTTAAGTGTCTTTAGTTTTTTAATCCTTTAACGAGGTGTTGCTTTTAAATGTCGAATTAGTTGGCTCCAATCTTTGAAGGACTTTCTTTTTCAAAGGCCACGCCCATAGTTTTAAAAATTGTCATATCTCAATTTTAATTATCTACGCGATGCAATGTTTGGGATCAGATGTAGAGTAGCTATTATTAAATAACTTAATTCATAGTTTCTCCGATAATTGACTCATGTCTACAATGACTGCCAGAGAGATTTTCATGAAGAGAATGCAAAGAAAGTCTGTATTTCAAAAGGGTAAAATAAAAAATATTTCATCCATACAGTGATAATTAAACTTCAAGATTTAAAAAAAAAAATAAGAAAATTGAGATGTGGCTGGATGGATTACATGGAAACCCTTGGGGTCCGTGGACCTCCAATTGGGAATCACTGCTTTAGAGATGGAAAAAAAATGGATGAAAATGATGATGATGATGATATTATCTTAAGGAGAACTTTTAATCATACTGATTGATGAAAAGTTAGCAACATTAATTGCTTAATAATACAATTTTTTTTTGTATAATTTATTATAATAAACAGCAGTTAGCCGTTCCGCCATGGCCGAGCGGTCTAGACGGCGGTCTGCCGTGTGGTCGATGTGTCGGAACCCAGGTTCGAATCCCGCCATGGGCGTGGCTGTTTCTTTCTTCTTCTGTGTTTCGTTCGTTTCTCCCTGGGACTTAAATCTCAGGGTTATTTCTGGCTGAGATGTGAATCTCGCTCCCTTCTTGAATTTCCTAGCCTCCCCCTGACTTTGTCAGGTTCAAAGTTAACCGTTGTCGGTAAAAGAAGAAGAAACAGCAGTTAATAGATAATGGATAGCAGTTGATGAAAGCTTTAGATTTGATTATTAGCTAAGGGCACTTTTAAAAAAAATAAGAATTTCTTAATTATACAAAAGTAAACAAAAAACGCTTGACATGTGAGCATCAAGCAAATTCCAAAATGGCATTTACTATTCCTACAAGTGAAACAACACAAGTTCTTCATAACGTTTAATAACTATAAGATTTTTTTTTCTTTCTCAAACCAATAATAAATATTACATAAATTTTAACATGAAAATCATCAGAAAATTTGTAAGAACTTAAAGCCAACTTTCCTTAAACTGTTATCTCTTAATTTGTTTATCTTTATTTTCTTTTAATTTTAAAAACGATAAAAGTGAATAGAGTATATTTACATGTTAATATGTACTGAAAACAAACAATACAAATTTTCCGTTTTCTAAAAAAATAAAAAAGTAAATCTGAATTTTTTTATTTAAATTATTGAAATTGGAGTAATTTTAATCCGTAGAAGATTAGTTAAAAGGTATAATTCCTGTGGTTTAAGAGAATGAATTATTAAAAGAGATAAGACAAAAAGCCATTGTTTAGATTTCAGTGATTTTCTGTGGGAATTTCGTTACCTTATGTTAATTTATAGACAGGATCCATTAAGAAAAGATCTCAAATATAAAAGTTACATCTTCTTTAGCCTTAAATATGCAGATCA
>JAFIDM010095983.1:0-17197 GCA_023159025.1 Thereuonema tuberculata | reverse complement strand
AAGGTCACACACATACACAGACACACATTCAGACTGAGTGATTTGATAAGCCTTCCTTTAGTAATAGAAAATAGCTTCAAAAATCAAAAGCTCAAACCCTTACATTGAAGCACATGATAATAGTTACTGTGGAAACAAAGATCTCGGATTTTTAGAGACCCATTTGTGTCTTGTACGTCTGTCCGTCCGTGTCTGTTGCTCCTTAACAACTCCCGAACGGAAGGTCTGATCGGCAAACGGACTTCATCATCGTGTTCAGAGGCCCAAACAACATAGGAATTGGGTATTTATTTCTGCCTATCCGGAGCTAACTGTTGACTATTTGTTTCCGCAAGTTTGGGAATTCTTTGCTCGACAACTACTGACCCGATCGACTTGAAATTTGCGTATGCTTTAGTTTGGAGTATCCCTACTATACAATCTATATTTATATTAGACCGTATCTTGTTCGCTGGTCTTTTAAAATTAAATGATCCAACACAATCTTAATGAAAGTAATAGCTGAGCATTGGACTTTAATAATATTCAAATAATAGTCAGGCATCAAATATAATAAAACAGAAACACAATTTATTTCGTGATCACTAGATCAGTTAAAACATTGCTAGCCCTTTCAATTGTCAAGAACAAAAACATTTAATAATGAAATAACACTCAATGAAAATATAATACCTATCGAAAGCTCGATTGGATATATCTAACTTGTTATTACATTAACTTAATAACGTTCTTGACTTTACAAATTAAATATCTTCTTATAACTGAAATCTCTTAGAATTAACTCTCTAAGCATACATCGAATAATACTTGATCAAGATTAACATTAAACACGGTTATCGATAACCAGATAATAATTCGGATAATTGAAATCCCCACTGTAATATTTTATAGTTCACTAATCAAAGTAACAAGATTGAAATTCTATCACGTAGATATTGAATTCTCTAAGTTAACATAAAACATTCTATTATACTTTACTAAATTAGAACACTGTTCTTCGAATCTGCTATTATCTGTCGACGGTTATCCCTCGTTGTATTCTTCTTGATTTCGATGTAGAATCTTAAGGTAAAATTAATCTGTCCTACCTTAACTTGTTGAGATTCTTTCAGGCAATCTTTAACGCAGATGGAAAACTAAATGGAACCGGAATGTACGTTAGCCCTGTCTTATTGATGCTTCCGCACCGGAACATAAGACCTCAAATGTATCTCGTACTAACGAATGAATCCTTCCATAAACATCCATGAGCTTGATTTGTAATCTTCCACACAGGAAAATTATTGTCGAGCCGAAATGCCTTACTAATACCAATCACTGGTATAACCCCCGATAACGTCTTAAGCCTTCCCGGAAACCTAAGCCTTACTTGTGTAACGTCTAACAAACGTCCTCAACTTCGGGTATATGAAAAAGATGGAACAGCAATCCATCTTTTACCAACGCTTATCATATAATCACAATTAGACATTTCCACTGAAAAGAACAGCCATCGGAAAGAAAATGCGTTCAAACTAAACGCCTAGAAATTAACAATACTAGAGCACCACCTAGTATGAAACACTGGTATTAAAAGCACAGTATCTATTTCAACTACAATAAAATAAATCTTTTAAATTATTTTACAAGACATTGAGGAGATAAATAAAACAAATCAAAGACTTAAACATTGAAATTACCCAAGCTACAACGACTATTTGGAACATAGGTCGCCATGTTCATCAGTTTTACGATTCAGAGGCTAGCAGATTCAGTGTTCTTCTTCTTCTTCTTCTTAGCCTGGTTCAGTCCACTGCAGGACATAGGCCTCCCCCAATTTCTGCCACCTTTTTCTATCTTTTGTCTCCGTCCACCATCTAGCACCCCTGAATTTCTGTAGGTCATCTCTCCATCTCTTTTTTGGGCGTCCTCTTTTTCTCTTCCCATTTCTTGGCTGCCATTCCGTTAGTAATCGAGTCCATCTTTCATCATTCATTCTTCCCAAATGCCCTGCCCATCTCCATTTAGAATTTTTTGTTACTTCTATAAAGCCTTTGATTCCTGTTTGTTTCCTTCTAGTTTCATTTTTTATTTTGTCCTTTATAGTTATATTTAGCATTCTCCTTTCAAGTTTCCTTTGTGACACTCTTAATTTCTCGCGTTGTCTTTCTGTAATGTTCCAAGTTTCACTGGCATATGTGAATACAGGGGTAATACATATGTCAAATATTTTTCTTTTTAGACATATTGGGAGATCACCTGTAAGGTATTCCTTAAGTGTCCAAAAGGCTCTGTTACCTTGAACAATTCTTCTATTGATTTCTCGATCTTGTCTATCCTTGAAGCTTACAATCTGTCCAAGGTAGATGTATTCATCTACATTTTCAATTTCTTTGCTTCCTAAATATATTTTTTCTCCTTTATTATTCTTTTCCATATATTTTGTTTTATCAAAGTTTATTTTAAGTCCAACCTTAGAACTTTCCCACCATAGTTCATTTATCATGGTTTGCATTTCTTGGTTCGATTTTGCAATAAGGACAATATCATCTGCAAATCTTAAATGGTTTAAAAATCTGCCATTTATGTTTAGTCCCCTTTCTTCCCATTTTAGATTTTTAAATACTTCTTCTAGTATAGCGCTGAATAGTTTTGGAGAAAGTGGGTCTCCTTGTCGAACTCCTCTTTGTATATTAAATGGTGAACCTAGATTTTCCAACTTTATTGAAGCTGTTGCTTTTTCATAGATTTTATCAATTATTCTGGCGTATTTTCCTTCAAGTGTTTGTTTTATTATTGCTTGGTTCATCTCATTGTGATGTATTGAATCAAATGCCTTTGTGTAGTCTACGAATACTAAATGAACATCATTCTGATATTCATTTGTTTTTTCTATCAGCTGATTAATTGTGTGAAGATGATCGATGTGTTAAGTAACCAGAATCATCTACAGTGAGTTTCTTTGTTGGTACATCGTGTTCCACGATTGCTGTAAAACTGAAGTTCATAAGTACGAACTAATTATCGTTCTTTGGTTGGGTGAATGCCAGCGCATAAGAAGCATGATTCAAGACGAATGGACTGTAATCGTTAAAAGCTCGTAAATTTAATTGCTTATGCAAATTGTGGCAGTTTAGCTGAATCAATTTAATTTACATACTCTGAAACCGCCATGTTAGGAGGCGTTACAAGTAATTAAATTTTCGCCTACAAAATTCTTCAATGTTAACAATTTGTCATCTTTTGAAATTGGTAGGAATAATAATAAAAATAGATTTCATTAATATATTGTAAAAGTTAAATGTATATTATATCTTTTGTACATTTTTTTGACAGAAAATAATTTTTAGTATATTTTAGTTACTTTCAAAAAATGTTAATTTTTATTAAATATTACAATTTTTATACTGCATATTTGACTGAATTAGTAAAGTTAATTCTGTAGATTCTATTATTAAGTTATTACAAATGTTTAGTATAATAAAAGAAATTTTTGTATCGTGAGTTATAACTTCCTGTCCATTAATTAAGGATCATTCTCACTTGAGTTTCTAAATTACATGAACGAAAACTTAGTGTTTAATTTAGAAAATTTAAATTTCTTTTTCAATCAATTATTTTTTTTTTCTATTTTCAGTGTCAGATATTGCAAAATAGTGGAGGGTTTCTTTAAAATCATTTATCAAACGAATATTTGCGGCCCGTGAAATATGCACGGAAGTAAAACAAATTCTATATTTTTGAAAAACTGACAAACTTCAAACATTGTAATATTGTTGTACTGTAATGCCTCTTCATGGTTTCTATTTGAGGACCTTATTCTCTCCATATCATTTTGTATTGTGTTACAGTGGTGGTCAAAATTATAAGGACAAGGGAAAAAATCGCCAAACTTGGTTACAGTTGGCTGGAAAATTATGCAAATTTTATGGCTGGAAACCAACGATAAATGCAGCATTTTTTATTAGTTTTTATGGAAATATATGGGAAATTCACATTCATAAAATGTATTTTGGATTTAGACAGCACTGTGATATGGACAAAATTATAAGGACAATGCTATTTGTGTGTTCTAAAAAGAAAAATTTGCATGTTTTTTTGTTCAGTACACGGCACTCCCAGACGATATAAATGCATAGTAAGAGATTGCGAACGTCATATTCTATTTTTTCAGTCATGCCACTAGGTAAGAAAATTTCGGAGTTTTAGAAAGGGAAAGTGGTTGCTTTTAAAAGTTCAGGACTTACTGTACATCAAATTTCGACAAAGCTGAATAGATCGAGAACGGTTATTTATAATTTTCTTAAAAATCCCGAAAAATATGGACGGCAAAGACGTATAGGTAGGCCATCTTCTGTTTCTGTGCCTGTGAAAAGAATGATAATAAGGCGAGCTTGCTCCAAAAAACAAACATCAACGGAAATTAAACGGGAATTAAACTTACGATGCAGCGTTCGAACTGTTCGACATGTTTTACAAAAAGAAAAAAAGGTTCGTTAGGAAAACTTAGGTCACGACCACCTCTTACAAAAGTTCATAAGAGACTGAGGATGGAGTTTGTCAAAAAATGCATTACTGTGGAAAAAGAAGTGCGATGATATTATCTTTTCTGATGAGAAAAAGTTTAATTTGGATGGACCAGATGGTTTTCGCTACTTCTGGTATGATTTCCGTAAAGAAACAGAAATTTTCGCAAACCATAGATTTAGAGTTGGCTCAGTGGCTGGTCTGAAGAGGTTTCGCAACTGGCAGAACCACTGCAATAGTTTTTGTGCAGGGCAAAATGAACTCTGAGAGTTATATTTACATATTGGGCAATAATCTTTTATCAGAAGTACCGTCAATTACAAGTGGCGACTTTTTGTTCCAGCAGGATAATGCCTCAGTACATGTTTCTCAAACTTCGAAAGCATGGTTTGATGCTAATTTCGTGAAATTACTTGATTGGCCGGCCAGAAGCCCAGATCTAAATCCAATGGAAAACCTGTGGGGTATTCTGGCACACGAAGTATACAAAAATGGTGTTCAATATCAAAATAAGCAAGAACTCATGTCCTCCATCGAAAAAGCCTGGAAAAACATTTCTAAAAACGTTCTTAAGGAACTGTCAAACTCTATGACGTCAAGACTGATGAAAGTGATTGAGAAGAAGGGGGAGATTATTAATTATTAGTATGTTTTAGGCCAAAAACATTCATTGTCCTAATAATTTTGGCCAGTTTTTATAATGACATTTTTTGTTTAATACGGCAAATCATTCATATTTTGCATTTTCCAATGTTTTGCATTCAACAATGATTTCTAGCATAAAAAAGCATTTTATGTATACATTTCACTTTATTTACTTCAGAAATAAATTTTTTCTGTGAAATTTTCAGTTGTCCTTATAATTCTGAGCACCACTGTATTTCCTCTGTATTTGCAATGACATCTAGTTCCTTTCGTAAGTAATAATTTCTTAATCGATCTGCTCTTACTCATCCTTTCACGTGTCGTAGAAAATTCATTTCAGAAGCTTATATTTGATTAATTCTTTTTAACTTATGCCCAGCATTACGATCAACGGTGATACTGCCATTACCTTATAAAACTTTCATTACGATGTCTTTAGTTTGTATGTTGTTGTTTTTTTTCTTCCCAAGAACTTGTGCCACATGTTCTTTGGAAGTTGTTGATTTTGTTCGCTGTCTTTATCTTTTTCGGAAGTAGGGATAGTAGCTTAAGTCAATTAAATATCACACATTAGCTTTTCGTGATTGTTTATTACAGTAAAACCTCGTTAAGTCGTCACTCAAGGGACCAAACATTTTTGACGACTTAAGCAAAGTGACGACTTAGGCGGAGTGGGAATTTTTGAAAAAAAAAACCTGAAATACAGTATTTTCATGAATTGCTGTAGGATTCGGTGAGAAAAACAAGATTTTCAGAAATCAACACACGCAAATGAATGAGTGGAAAATAATAAAAAAAAACAACACTTTTTAAAGTTATCACATTTTAATCGTTTTAAAAGAAAGGCAACGTCTGTCTTTGAAACTTTCCAGCCAACCATTGCTGCCGCCGAAATCTTCAATGTTCAACTCCTTAGCAATTTCCATCGCTTTTTCTTTGAGAATCACGGCAGAAATCGGCACATTTTGCGATCTGGCATGTTTTAGCCATCGAACTAAAACCTCCTCGATCTTGCTAAACTTCAATTTCCTCATTCTCTTTATTTTGTCTTTGCAGTCAGCTTCTTCAATTACTTGTTTCGATGAAAGAATATCGCTTAATGTAGTCTTGGGAATATGGTTCTTTGGCAAAAGCTGTTTTCGAAACATTTCATTTTTCAAAAAGTGAAATTATTTCTTTTATTTCTTTAAAAGATAACGAGGTAAGTTTTCGTTTCCCTGGCATGTTAAAAACGTAATCGAACCACGAAATTGCAAGAGGAAAAATAACCTTTAGAGCAGGGCTTACCCGCTATAAAATGACACTCAGGAACGGTCAAGAAAAACGTCTACACTCGAGAGAGTCGCAGCGAGAAGTGTGCTTTGAATGATTAGCAGCGAGATTCCAAGAACCTGAACGGGTAGGAAAGGAATGAAGTGACAGGCATGATCGAAAATTCTCCGTAAAGGCTTGGCTTTCTGAAAGTGAAGTGAAGGGATGGGGCTGAAAAGCAATACGATGGCATGCAAAATGGAGAAGAAAGATGCTTTTGGCCATTTTTGACGGTGACGAGTTATCCGGAGTAGAATTAATTTTGGTGACGAGTAAAGGAGGGTTATTTTACTTTATTGTGTATGAGACCTTGTCGGGATCAAAGGAAAACGACGACTTAAACGGAGTGACGACTTATTCCGGGTGACCACTTCACGAGGTTTTACTGTATTTAACTTTTCGACATATGCTATTAGAACAGCCGGATAAGATCATTTAATTTAATTGGAATTTATTGAAATCTTTCTCTTTATTTTTATCAAAAGTAAAAATTCGAATTTCATTTCAAGAAGATAATCGTAAAATTCTACAACTTGCCTAAATGCTTAATGTATTTATATTGTATACGTAAGTGATGAGCGATATTTCACCGACTATGATTTTTTTTTTATAGATATCAGAAAATCCCAGTTACTAACGGTTATAATGGAACTGTGACTGTGATTTCCTGAAACAGTGAAGACATCTAGCGGCAGTTTGAGGAAACGAATATATTTAAGAAAACATGATATCTATAGAAGAGAAGCGAACTTATTTCCTTTAATATTTATATTTTAAAGACAACAACGAATAATTTGCTTTTATTTTTACCAATTGTTAAACAAACAATATGTTATAGAAACGATTGGTGAGCCCGTAAATAGTGAAAAGAAAAAATCCGTCGTGTTTTCCATAGAGTGCGCTGAGTGCCCGTTGATTTATATTGGAGAGACCCGAAGAGCGTTGGGCGAACCCATGGCGGACTTACATAATAAAGATCAATCATACAATATAGTTCAGCAAAAGAAAAATACAGGTCACACTTTCAACATGGACAACCCCAAAAATGTGACCATATAGGCTTCAAACTTTCAACGCAAGTGTAAAGAATCGGTAATGATAGTGTCCACGGAATCTTGTATTAATGACTGTGTGTCAGTAAAAAGTGTCTATCAATATGGGTTCCTTACCTTATTATTGTGATTTATATTGTTGTTATGATTTATCTTCTTGTTCTAATTGCATCCCGTGCTATCTTGATTATTTAGTTCGGTACTAAGATGGTAATGCCACAACCCTCAGTGCTTATAAACATCACCATTATGCCTTTATTTCAGTGCATCTGATCACCACCAGGGGGATCTCCATTGTTTACATACATCTCCAAGTGCGTTTGTTCCAGTGCTTCCGGTCACCACCAGGGTTGAGCCGATGATCGCCACCAGGTGTGAAAGTGTTCCCGCTATTCTAGAGAGCCGATTAGCATCTCGCCAACGATTTTTTTTTTTACAGATATCAGAAAATCCCAGTTACTAACAGTTACAATGGAACTTTTGCCGTGATTTCCTGAAAGAGTGAAGATATCTATCTCATCAGTATGATGAAACGAATATACTTAAGAAAATATGATATTTATGGAAGAGAAGTGAACGTATTTCCTTTGAAATTTTATATTTTGAAGACTACAACGAATAATTTGTGTGAAAAAAAAACTAAACAAAAAGCAAATATAGTTCATCTCTTATAAGAAATAGAATCATTTTGATTTGGAAAACAATGCCAATTGATTAACTGTGAGTGCGAATGAAAGTGTGATTTCACGACTACAAGCTCACATGCCGATATCAGTTTTTTTATTACAAAAGTGATCCAAATGTCGTCACAATTGCGTAGGGTTAATCTTTATGCAAAGAAAAAAAACAATCTGATTTGCATAGACATCAGGAACGCAGCTTACCTCTGCTATAAATAATCGGTGTGAACTGAGATTGTGTAATTAGCAACACCCGCGATGACGATGACTTTACAAGAACGTGCGTTTATGTGCATTCTTTGAATAGTATGTGTTCAACTTTAGGAATCTCTCCGACTTTTGTTTGCAGGATGCTCTAAATAGGCCAACTTGAAATTATAACCATCTTACATTTTGGAATGGGGTAAATTACAGTAGCATTCTTGCTAATTTATTTTTATTGGCTTACGAATATCAATTTTGTATTAATTCCCCTTTCCAATTGTGAAAAGAAGGCTTTATTGCGGGTACGGGGAAGGGAGAGATTGATAAATACAAATGAAGATAATCGGGAAGACTCACGGCGCCCTAAGCAGGGCACAGGCAGGTCTGGATACGCTGGAGACCACCGTCGGTTACCGGCGGAGGGACGTTCGCTGCGGTCGTCAATGCGCGGGCGTCAGCCGACTCCGGGGAACGTGAGGTCCAGACGCGAGCAGGTACTCAGGACGTTCCGCTCGATTTCTCGGCGGAAAGACGCAGCGGGGGTTCAGGATGGCACCAAGTATCCCGGTGCTCAGCTCTGGGGTTATTTCCGTCCTCTGATCGGGGACTCGCAGATCAGGAGGGCGGTGTGGTTCCGAGAAGCGAGGAAGATCGAGCAGGGACTTTTGAAACTGCTCCCTGACAATCTGATTCGCCGACTGTCCTTTGTTGACTTGTTTTCCTCTCCTGGAGAGGGGTGTTGGTCCCCTCCGTCGCCTCTGGTCAAGAAGGGGTGGCAGCACTGACGTAGTCCCAGTTGGCCTTTCCTTTTGTTTTCCCCCTATTGAGAGCAGAACTCTGATGCAATGCCCAACAGGGGGACAAAGGAATTAGCTCTTAACGTAGCAAGCAAACAGTTTTCACGGGCTGGTTGCCTTTGTGTACCAGCCATAAAAGCACTTACCGGTCACTCCTAAAGTCGGAAAAAGTATATTTTAATAGGGATAAGGGCGCCGTGTTGGCGGGGAATAAGGGAAGGAGAACCCTTGCAGCACCAGGAATTGATAGGAAGGCAGAAATGTAAAAAATGATGGAGATATGGAGAGGAATATGCAGGAAGCGGGATGTGGAAGGAGAGAGAGGAGAGAAAGGGTTAGCGGGAGCGTCGAGGCACGAACTACGTTTGTGACACTTTACAATTGATTATATAGAAGACAAAATTTATAAAAAATATTAACTTACAACAAACTAAAATTGACTCTGAATTTGTTGATTTTTTAGATTTACGAATATATTATCATCAACAAATTCCATATATTAAACTATTTAATTAATAGATTTCATAAATTTACAAGTAATGTTAGTTTAAATTCATTAAAAAATATTTTCATACAAGAACACAAAAGATATCTTGATATTAATTCTAAATTGGAAGATTTTTTACATAATTTAAATTATCTTATTAATGAATTTACAAATAATAATTTTCCAAATGAAGTTTTAAATACATATATTTTACAATTTCAGAAAAAATTTAAATTTCAAATTTATAAAAAATATAAAGTTAAATATATTCATAATTTTATTTAATCATTATATTCTTCAAGATAGGATTTGTTAATTTATAATCATTTAAGTTACCTTATGACAATTCAAAATTAAATCCTTTATTTAAGGAAGTTTTGAATTTGATCTGATGACTGTCATCTATTTTTTTTTTTTAACATAAAAATATATATATAAAAAAGCATAAAAAAGCAAAAAAAGTACATAATATAAAAGAAATTAAAAAAAGATATAAAATTAAAAAACTTAAAAAAGAATATATACAATAAAAAAGAGCAAATTTCTTTAAATAATGCGTTTTTGTGTCTTCCAAATTTTAGTTTCAAAATTTGACACCAGATGCCGCTGATGAAGTGAATGTAGTTTGGCCGTACGTTCACAGAAACAGTTTTCTGAAATTTGTATTGGGATTTTAAATTTCAGATAGCTGTCCGGCTATTTGTTTAGTAATATAAGTTAATTTTATTCTTATATTCTTTACATTCTAAATTCTCTAAATTGCAAATGATTGATTGAAATCTTTGCATTGCTAAACTCGAATTGGTGTCATTTGAGTTTGGCCATTAGATATATACACTCATGGACAAAAAAATTAGCGCACCAAGAAGGAGTCGTCAAAATGAAACAAAAATTTACATACGTAATGACTACTTTGATATAAGTAAATGATTAGAAAATCAAAGAAAAAGGATAATTTATTTCAGAGAAAAAGGCAAAAGAACGGAGGAGTTAATACTCCGTTGGACCCCCTCTAGCGCGAATGCACGATGCGATACGATCGGGCATTGAGTCATACAAGTTCTGTATGATGTCTTGAGACATTTCGTTCCATATTTGCTGTAACCTTGCCTCTAGTTCGTTCAAACTCGTGGGATGCCCAACTCGTCGTCCCAAATGATCCCAGATATGCTCGATTCGAGACAAATCTGGGGATCGGGCAGGCCAAGGAAGGGTAGTAACAGTGCGGAGACAGTCTTGTTACACCCTTGCCGTATGAGGCCGAGCATTGTCTTGTTGAAAAATGGCTCCTGAGAGCCGTTGCATGAGTGGCAACACATGTGGTTGCAGGATTTAATGAACATACCGCTGGGCTGTCTTGGTGCCACGGAACAATACTAGGGGTGACCGTGTATTGTAGGCAATGGCACCCCATACCATCACACCAGCTGTGGGAGCAGTATGTCACTGTACAGCAAAGGCAGGATTGAAGCGTTCACCACGGGCTCTCCACGCACGAACACGATTGTCATCACTGCCGAGATTGAATCTGGATTCGTCGCTAAAGACGACCTGGTTCCATACCGCTGCAGTCCAGTTTCCTCGTGCGTCGCAAAACTCCAAATGGAGGCGTCGATGGGTGGGCGTCAAGGGCAGCACGTAATGGGTGCCGCGATACCAACTGTCCTTCAGCCAGGCGCCTTCGTATGGTTCGAGAAGACACAGCGGCCCCTATTGAAGGTGCTACCTGTGCCTGGATGGCGGCCGATGAAGCAGTTGGCTGTACGCGTGCATTTCTGACTATGTGGCGGTCTTCTCGACGACTGGTCTGTCGAGGGCGTCCTGAGCCTGGTCTTCGTGTACATGACATCTCTCGGGTCCACTGGTCCCAACACCTTCTCACAACACAATCAGAGCGGCCTAATTGACGAGCTACTCGCCTAGCTGACCACCCAGCTTCCATCATCCCGACGATTCTCCCTCTCTCAAACTGCGACAACCGCGTATACTGTCTTCGAACACGGTTTAATGGCATCTCTACCTCAGCTCTTCCTTTGTAAATGATTCAGCACACTCAAACAAGCTTTGGTTACCTGTTTTATACTCCACAGAATACTATGTTCAACGCCCTCTACCGGCTATACGTAATGCGCAATCACGCTGCATTTCTAATCATTTGCATATCTCCCCGACATGTACCTTCATTGCAAGTTTCGTTACGATCCCGCAATTATTTCTTGGTGCGCTAATTTTTTTGTCCATGAGTATATATATATATATATATATATATATATATATTGTGACGGAACGGGATAGTGGCACGGAGCAACTGTAACGGTTGGCCGGCAATCGAATTATTATCCGATAAATTTTATATTTTCCCTTAGGAGCTGCTACATGCCTTAAACTGCCTTTCACATCTCAGTTTAACTATCTCAGCCCCTTTTCAGATTTTGAATGACTTCCTGATCCAAAGGTTCCAAAACACTGGTAACATTTGTGGGTAAGAAACAAGCTCAATTGATTTCAACTTAGGTATGTTGAAGATAAAAACAACTTTTCTTTTATTTTTCAAAAAGAGGCTATCGAAACACCGCGGCATATAGTTTTCTCAAATATGTTAGCATTCATCCATGCTTTTTTGTTTGCATCATAATCCAAAGGTAAAGACTTAACGTTTTTAAAGCAGCGTGGCTTTTGAGATTTTCCGATAACTAGCTTGAGTAATAGAAAACTTCTATATTCAAGAAAAAAAAAAGCCTCATTTGAAAACATTTTCCCATAATTTAGATGAAATAAAAGTAACACAGGTCGACAACATTAAACTCATTCAAAACTGTTGTAACTTTCAAAAGGATATTTTTTTTTTATTGAGTACAATTGAAAAATATATTTCAAACGTTCCAATACAATTACTTTGCAAAAAAAAAAAAAAGCAACAATTTCTTGTGGAAAAAATTGTGAAGTGCCCATTTTACAAAGGCTAAATCTTAAATATTATTGATTTTGAATCAGAAATTTTTAGATAAATGTGTATTTCATCCAAATTTTAAAAGAAAACAACAGTATTTATTCACTTAGTAACAATAACTTCATTTTGTAATTTCTTGTTTTTCATCTTGTGTCTTGTTTTTTTTCTTCTTGTGCTTGAAAACTTCATTATAAGATATCGGCTTTTGTAAAAATAAAAATAAAACACTTTACGTGTGTAATTTAATACTGTTTTCGCCCAATTATATGGGTTATTAAAAAGACCCTTTTAATAATTACCTTCCCTGTGTAAACATATGCGAATTGCCTATAATAGGCAGATTCTTATTATAGGCCAAGAACCTATAAGTTTTCAAACTTGTATAATTTTACTTAGCATAAGGTTTTATTGTAATTGACTAAATGTCGTGTTCAATTTTTATCTTGGAATGTGTTAAACAATTTGATTCTTTAATCCTAAATGATCCTAAATGAAAATTGAGCAAAAGAGATATGCAAAATTTTAAGATTTAAAAAATGTATTTAAAGAAATATATATCATACAATAGCTCTTTTCTGCTATTAATTAATGGTCTGTAATCTTTGATTTCTGTATTTTATCAGTACGATTTACCTAAATTTTAACTGAAATAAAAATATATTTTCATAGATTTCAGTAGATCTTGTTAGAAATAAGTTTTCAATAAATTCATTACAAGCAATATTACTACTTTATGTATTTTCTTTATGT
Source organism: Thereuonema tuberculata (assembly GCA_023159025.1). Taxonomy (NCBI): domain Eukaryota; kingdom Metazoa; phylum Arthropoda; class Chilopoda; order Scutigeromorpha; family Scutigeridae; genus Thereuonema; species Thereuonema tuberculata. Next base: position 3,815 of record JAFIDM010095983.1, on the reverse strand, counting down.
ACGTAGATACAATGTCAGTTTATTTAATTAATTAATCTTCTTTTTTTTTAAGCAGAATGGAGGAAACAAAGGAAATCAATCAAGATATTAATCTCTTTTTGTTCTAGAATCAATTCATTTCAATAATTTAATAACGAAATTTTAAATTGTAAATCTCATAAAATATGGAATCATTTAACACAAACTTTAGAAGAAATTAAAAGGTTAATGATTTTTAATTGAAAGGTGTGGTAGCCATTGTATTGATTATCCTACTTAAACAAGACAACAGTCTTTGTGATATCCAAGCCTTAACAAATTTTCTATAGAAAAACTATTTAACGTGCTATTAAATATAATTAAAAACAGCCGACCATTAAAAAAAGCACATACACATTTAAAATTAATTAAAAACCACGCAACGTTTCGGACTTTCGGCCGAAATTTTCTATAGGTCAACTATTCCTTATTATTCACGTAGACTACAATTTTTATTGAAGAATTTAATAAGGCGGCGAGATGAAAACTTGAAATGACTGAAATGACAACAGAAAAGGATTACAATGGCTTTACTATTGATCACAGTGTGGCCAAGTGGTTCCTTTTCAGATTAGTAAATATTTTTGGCCTCCATTTTGTTCCCAAACATACAGTTGCCTGTAGAATCTTAAAGAAAAACCATAATCTCATTGAAACTACAAAACTAAAGTTATATCTATTTAGAATTGATAAATAACGCCTAATAACAAAATAAGGATTAGAAAAAAATTAAAAAACGATATTTGCAATAAAATTTTTAACTAAAGCTTAATTTCTAAAGAATTTAATTTCAGATTAATTTGATCAAATGGCTAAAACGGAGAATAGGGTACAAGCTAATCAGTCTTCCTAAGAATACATCCGCGCAGGGATATATAATGGTGCATACTGTTATCTCAAGTCGCAGTTAGCGAGATGAGGGTTAGTTTTTCTAATAAAAGATCGTGCAAAACCATTTTTAAATAAGCTTACCTACAAATCTCTTTCTACTTTTCACTAATTAATTGGAAAACTAAAATTCATATCTTAAAAAGTGCCAAGGCAGCCATCTTGTCGAAAGCCTGGTACCCTCATCTCCGCTTTCAGAGATCAAATTTTTATACCGGCCACTTTTAAAGAAGTAAATAATTTTATTGAAGCCAAAAGATTTGTATTATTTTATTGAATAATTAAAAAATATTGTCGACGCGAGGCATTAGCATTATTACTGTGGAGTATAACTGCCCTCAATTTGAATGAATAGTTACGCAGAGTGATGTAAAAATAACACTAAATATTTATTTGTATGACTTGACAAAATAATAATTTGAAAATAAAGATATCAATTATATTTCTTGGAATTTTCAAAATTCACTTAAAGTTTTTCTTAAGTTCAAATAATGTTTCTCCCGTGAATGAACACTTTTAATGTTCCAGTAATACACTTTCGTGGATTCACTTCTTGTTCACTCAAAGTAGCGATACGATTTGTATCGAAATTCTTTAGAAGCACTTATATTTTAATCAGAAATAATAATATATTGGATGTATAAATTATTAGAAGCACTTTCATTTAGTAACACTTGGAGTAACAATCACTATTCCATTCCATTTATGGAAATGGATATCCGAAACTAGTTTCCTTATCACGTTGTTCTTTTGTCGTTTGAAGCAGTCCAATTTTAGGCTTGCAACTGTTCCTTATTTTGAATGGATGAATTAGAATTCACTAAAGGCTCAAACGCACAGCACCGTTTTTAGGGCCGTCAAAATGAGCAGCTACGTCATCAAACGTTGGGCAGAATTTTCCAAGAAAGGCAAAGTCGGACATGAGCATAGTTGCCGTTCCGGCCACCTTCCGGCCAACCAATCACATTCCAGCAGTCTACGTGCAGCCAATCAGAAGAAACCACCTTCTCCCCAGCGAAAATCAAAATCCCCAGCGAAGAGTCGCCATTTTTCTCGTCGTATCGGATTTTAAATGACAGAGAAACATATTCACTTACTTCCTAACTTCAAGAGACTTATTTCTATCCATTCAGTTCATGAATTGAAACAAATACAATCAAAGGAAAGTTGAAAAAATTCTTATTATTTCTTTGAATAAAATGTTTAGCGCCAATGACGCTTCTTTTGTGGACATTGCCAGTAATTTTTGTCGAAAGTATCCGAGCATAATATGGTCAAATATGCTCAAAAGAAATAAATTCATATTGTAGAATGATTTATAGTCAGATCTGACATCCGTCCAAGTTTTAAATTTATCCCAGATTTAGGATTCAGCGATATTTTTCATTTTTAAAGAGAAGCGCCGTATGAATAATAAAAATAAAATCTTTACTTAGAACTATTTCAAATGGTAACTCGCGTGTGTTACGTTTAAAATTATGTAAAATTACAGCTACATATTAAAATTGAGGTTTGCTGTACTTTTTTTCTTTATAATGTTAATAAGATTCCCAATCAAATTTAATCTGAATGGTTAAATAAAATAAATAAATAAGATTTTCAGCTAAAAATCAAAAACAAATCCTTAAGAAATCCTAATAACTTTTCACTATAAATGCTATTAAAATATAAATTAAAAGACTTTGTATAATACTGTAAAAGCAGTTTATGTACATATCATAAAACAATATACAATAGCTTTTAATTTGTTCATTAAAAAAAAAAAACAGAATAAAAATAAAACACCCCATAAAAGTGACAAATATAATTATATTTTTTATATCTAAGCCTCAAGATTTATTTATTAGAATTTAATTATCCTTTATTAATGTTTATTACATTTATTAGTCAAACTATACATGAAACCGACAGTGCAAATATAAGACCAAAGGTAATCCTGAATCACTAAAACGATTTATTGAAAACATTATAGAAGAAAAATATAATGAAATATAATTAAATATATTTGATAGTAAAAATTGTATATTCCTGATGTCAGAAATATATTAAATATTCTACTATCAAATAAAAACTAGTTCTGAGTCAACATATAAACTAATAATTTCAAAACAGATCACACACTAGAGTCAAAATAAATTTTATATCTAAACAATTACTCTTTTATTTTCTTTAGATATTATTTAGCAAGATGTCTTGTTAACAGAGATGTATATATATTTTTAATTTTTTTTTTTTTTGACAGAATAAAGAGAGAAACAGATGATTTGGAAGAATAGCTCTAAAATATATTTTATACAATGCTGATTGTCTAATAATTTTAGATGTAATTGTTCTATTCACTGGATTTTATATGTAAATAAATGTAGTATATTCTTAATTATTCATCCAAAAACACACTTATCAAGTAGATAAAAAATAGCGTAACTTGAACTAAATTTCTGTATATGCACATTTAAAATAATAATAATAATAATAAGTAATTGATAAAAAAAATTGCATCTACTCAATTTAATAATAAAATAAATGCTTCAAACCTACGATTGGTAAAGCGATGAAAAGGCATTAAAATTAATATTTAATCCAATATAATAAGATAGTTTAAGCAGAGTATCTCAAAAAGGTCTCTGTAGTTATTTTATTCATACAGAAAAAATACTCACTAAAAGTTATCAATATTAATAAAATTAACCTCTTACTGGACCAGTTTCAATTTTTAAATAATGTAATATGGTATAATATAATATGGTTTTATAAATGTAATAAAGGAAAAAATATTTTTTTATTAATTTATTATAGAAATATCTTTTTCTAATTTATAAAACTTAAAGAAAAGTAGGTAGGCTATTTAGTCTAGGTGAAATTCGGAATTAACTCTCCTTTTCTTTAAATTGGAAATCTCTTCCACTGTG
>JAFIDM010095982.1:23753-36348 GCA_023159025.1 Thereuonema tuberculata | reverse complement strand
TGTAGGTCATGGTCCCTTGACGAGCGTAATAACGGGGTTTTACTGTAATTTATATCATTGAGTTTGAATCACTATGTTGGAATTGTAATATTTAGTTTTATTTTATTAAATTAAATAAATCTAAAGAAATATATCAGAGTTACTAATCGTCAGGATAGATTTTCAATTCTGTAATGTACAGTTTTACAGTAATATTAGTCCAAAATAAAAACGTTTCTCATAATACAGGGTGATTCAAAAAGTACTGGAAATAGGATTCAGGAAAGTAATACGCCCTCCGCCATAATTTAATTTGTTTTACTTATCCCCCCCCCCCCGGCTCCTTTTAACTGAGCCTATTCTAATCTCGCTTTCCTTTCCTTGCTCTTCCTAACTAGACCGTTTTTTTGTTCATAGGGGCTGAAAAAAGGTTAAAATGGGGACACCATCATCCGACTCAGAATCGCATGTTCGATTCGCAATTCCATACTCTATTTTACTTTTTTCTGCACCGAATTTGACTCAAAAAAAATCTTTCGATGTTCGTTCTTTATAGGCCTATTTTTCCAATAATTTATGAATCACTCTGTATACGATCCTCCATTGGGCAAAAAAAATCAGTTTCTTATAGTTAGAGAAAATTGTGGATTATAATTATAGCAATTTAAAAAAGAACCAATAACTTCTTAGTTACAGGGGATAGTAATATTATTATTGTAGATATAAAAATACTTCATTTATTTTAAAATACTTTGAAATTTTTAACATATGGTCTGAAATAGACAACAATATCCTTTACCTTTACATTTTTGGATCATTGCTTTACTAAGATACGCAATAACAATATTCAAAGTAATATCATACAAACTAAAATTTCTGATCATTATGTAATTCTTTTAGAATACTATAATCAATATAACTGTATTAATAATAAAAATTTACAAATTAAAAATAAATAATAACATTATAAATGAAGATTTAAAAAAGTAAATTTTTTACGTCATTATTGCAAGTAATGAAGATTTATTTATTAAAAAAAAATCGAATAATCTAATTAATGATATTAGAAATAAATAAAAAATTACAGACCCAAATAAAATAATAAACAAATTCATAAAGATAATTACAGAAATAATATTGAAAAAAAAATGAAAGCAACCAGAAACACAACAATAATATTACGGATAGTAAAAAAAAGCATCTATAAACAGAATGGGTAACAGATGAAATTTAATATCATATTAAAGAAGATAATTTTCTTAAAAAACCCAAAAGCATTAAATGAAATAAAGGATATAAGAAGTATTTGGTTAAAAAATTTCATAAAAAAAAACCCCAACAAATTAAGCAATATGTTAGCAGAGCAGGTTACAGAAATAATGATAGTCAAAAATGAATAGTTAAAAGACCTGGAACATTATAAATAAGAAAATAAATAAAAATAAGAAAAATAAAATTATTAAATTAATTCAAAAATATAATTACAAAAAAGAACAAAACTTATAATTATTTGGAAAAACGTTCAGAAAAATTAACAATACATGTAATTGTAATATTAGTTAAAAATATTAACTAATACGATATTGAAAGTACTAACTTAATAAATTCATTAGGATTTCATATACCCGATAATGATGATCAGTGGCTCAGTCCGGAGACTGGTTGGGATGAGATCCATGTCATGTTCCTCCATCTTTTCCTATCCTCCGCCATCATCTTCAACTCCACAAAGCTTCTTACTCCCAAATCCTTGCATGTTTGTGATATAAAATTATTGCGAGGTCTTCCTCTTCCTCTGCCCTCGCTTGGAATCTTCCCCTCTAGAGTTCTCAGTATCGGATTATCGTGTCTCAAAACATGTCCCAGCCATTTTAGTCGTCGTCTTTTAATTATGCTAATAATTTTCAAAATTATATGACCAAGGTTTCGACCTAGTAATGAGAAAATACATTTACGAGTGTGATCACAGAATATAAGCTTGCGATATTTACAGAAAAGTCCAAAGGTAAGAGAGTCTTACCCCGTAGAATTTCAGTAGAGGTGATCTCCATAATGTGATATTGCTTGATCGTAACGCTTGTAGTGATCGTTTGTGATCATAGTTTGTAAAACTCCGGGCACACTTGGTAATACAGGCACAGTTACTGAATGTATACCTTCGCTATGAAAAGTAGTCCGCCCATTAAATGATGAAAAATAAATGCCAATTAACAGAAATTATCGTTTTAAACATTTCGTAATTTCTCAAGGTAAATATTTTAAGGAGATAAAGACCACATTTCAGACATTTATGAGTTTAAAAGTCATTAGTTCATTAACCAATCACGTGAGCCTTCACAGTTGAGTTAAGATGGCGTCTTCCAACTCCATTGTTTTTCAACCAAATAAACCAGAAAAACCCTTGAAAAGTGCTGCTAATGTAAAGTGCTGCTAATCCTTCTTAATGTTTTGTGCAAGTTAAGAGAGATACTGGCAAAATCAACCAGGCAGCGAGCGGCATTGACCCGGCCGGCTGTTTCATCGACGATCTCGCGAATCCCGCCGACACGACGGTGGTCGCCTGCACTGAAAGAGAGACCGGCTGCCTGGGACAGCGGAAGATGCAGCAGGCCTTGCGTTTGCCGACAATGTGGATCGGCGATTTTTCTGACGTCTTTCGAGTCGGAACAACCTTTCGGGCCGTAGGGGAAAACGTTGATGCGTTCTGGGTGAACGAGAAAGCCCAACTTTATGGGCGGGAAAACCAATTCGGGTGGCGGCGATCAAGTTCCCGAGCGCCCGCCTATTTATTTGTGATATTTGCCTTTCACATGCAGTTCCTATGTATTGTTCCGACAGGGTTTCCTTATTTTATTTCCTATTATTTTCAGAATAAAGATTATATTTAATAACAATGGGTGAGACCAAATTATTCACAAGTGACATCCTGAAACAGCTGTTTCACGCTTGTTGGTGATCATCAGCCAGGAGAAGTCACAGTAAATAACAAGGTCTCTGAGGCTGTTATGAACAATACATCGGGAGCGCAGTGGTGCCTCAGTACGGAGACATTGGTGCCTCAGTAGTGCTGATGATCGCCAACGAGCGTGAAACAGCTGTTCCAGGATGTCACTTCTAAATAATTTGGTCTCGTCCATTGTTATTATTAATAATTCAAATGCGCATTTTGAATTTTGATGCTTTAAAAAAATTCTTTGAGGCCTCGCATTGCTGGCACATGAATTTTTTCACTAATTCTTCATTGGTGAGTTTTTCATTTGTAATTTTTTCTTTGAGACACCACTGCGCTCCCGATGTATTAAAGATGATATTTTGAAGAAGGACCAAACACACACAATAAGTAAAAATAAACACTTCATTACAAAAACTTCATGACATGTTTCGAGGATCGTAGTCCTCCTCTTCAGATGATAAACATAATATTAAGGAAAAATCTATGGCTCCGAACATAATATTGAAGTCAGAAAAGAATTTCAACAAACAAATACAAAGTAATAATTCAACAGTCTACAGTAATTGTTACCAATAAATAAAGATGTTGTGCAAAATTATTGTATGAACTATCAAAACAAATAGTAAATGGTCATATTAAGTTATATTAAATACTATGTATTTGTTTGTTGAAATTCTTTTCTGGCTTCAATATTATGTTCGGAGCCATAGATTTTTCCTTAATATTATGTTTATCATCTGAAGAGAAGGACTACGATCCTCGAAATATGTCATGAAGTTTTTGTAATGAAGTGTTTATTTTTACTTATTGTGTGTGTTTGGTCCTTCTTCAATATAATTACGCACATCATGTCTGATAATTAAAGATTATATTTGTTTAAAAAAAATTACAAGATAATATTTCTTCAATATTTTTTAGCTAAAATGTATTTATTATAAAATAATAATAATAGCCGTGCGGTCTAGACGGCGGTCTACCGTTGTGGCCACTGCGCCAGTTCCCGGGTTCGAATCCCGATAGTGGCATGGATGTTTCTTTCTTCTTCTGTGTTTCATCTGTTTCCCTTTGGGACTTACTCTCTCAGGTGTATCCTCGACGAGAAAGTGCATTCTTTCTCGTCTCTGATTTCCTAGGCTTGTTCTGACGTTGTCAGGAGGGGCTAGCGCGTGGTCCGTTGGGACCCATTCGCGAATAATAATAATAATATCAATAATAAAACTAAAAAAGAAATACATGTACAAATAAAATATGTAAAAAGAATAATCAGATAAGAAAGAATTTCCGTTACAATTTTAATAACTTTTTTAAATATTTTAAATAAATTTTATTTATAAAAATTTGATTCTGAGTCAGTTGAAATTCAATTTTAAAAACGAAGTTTTCATTTTTTTGTTTATTTTCATTTTAAGGTATTGTAAGATTTCTTTTAAAATTACAAAATATTGCTTCTTTAATATTTTAATTTCTATCTGTATTTTTTTTTAATTGCTCAGTATAAAATATAAATACATCGCGATAGCGGTAATGAGAATTCGTCTTGTTTACATGGGAAAAAGAATCATTGTGGGCGCGGAGGGATACTTTAAGATGCTAGGTGAGACGACCGTAACTATTCCTGTATTATCAGGTAAGGTCTGCCCGCAGTATAGTAACTTTGTAAACAAAAACAAGATGGAAAGCATGCCAATGATTGTTTTGTAGCGACCTCTGGTGCGAAAGTTGGCGTCATTAATACTCCTGGGCTGATAGGAACTGGAACCTTGTTTCTTGTAATTATCCAAATCTGAAAAACTAACGGAACTATACGAAGACGATAAAAAAAGATAAATAAAAGTAAATTTTAGTTGATAATAAATAGAAATAAACTATAAATGAAAATAAATTAAAATGAAATAATGATTTAAATAAAAAATTTTTTTAAATATAGTAGAACCTCGATTAACCGAAGTCATCGGGACCGGACCTCCATCGGTAAATCGAAAATTCCGGTTAAAATAGAGCAATTAAAAATGGCCATCAGGAGACCACAAAAATTTTAACACTGGATTTTAAACATGTACAAATGTACAGAATAACTAAATGTGATGCTTGGAATTACATTACTATAATTATAAACAATAAATTTGTTGAATAGATGTCACACAAAGTCAGAAAATGCAATGTAAATGTTTACATTACATGGCATACGATATAACTTTACAACGGCTTTAACAAGTTTGCTCTTCCATAAGCATGACTGACGTCGTTTAGCCGCTCTGTCCCGAAGTTGTTTCAGTTGCAAAAGTTCCGTAGAACAGTCAGTCTGTTGCTCCAACCACATTAGTCCTTTAGCAAAACATTCAAAAGCATCGGAGTTGCTTACTTTAGAAGTTTCACCTGTTCAATTCTCCTCACAATTTGAAACTTCTGTTCCACTGTTAACAAAACGCGTTTTCGGTAGTGCCTCCATAGAATAAATGAATGTTCTACATTTCGGTAAAGCCAACGCTTCTGAGTCGAATAGAAAGTAGCCATTAGAAAGGCAGAAGGCAGAGGTCTTGGAGACGAATGGAATTTCTGGTAAAGGGACCATAGAATGGAATTTCCGAAAGGAGGGGGTATGGGGGGGGGGAGAAAAATTGTTTTTACAAAAAAAAAAAACAACTTAAGGAAACCGACGTCGGTTAAACAAGATTACGGTTAAAAGAGTTTCGGATAATTGAGGTTCTACTGTTAGTCCATCTTACAAACTTAGTATATTAAAAAAAAAATAGAAAATTAAATTTAAAGAAAAATATTTTTTTAGTCTTGTGTGTATGAAATTTTTCAATTAATTTTAAACATTTATAGTTGGTGACATTTATAGTTGTAATAGTTGTTGACACACTGACATCTACCGGCAAAAATGTTAAGTACACTATTTTTTTTTAAAGTAATGATGTTCAGGAACTTCATTACTTAGATTTATGAGGAAACTGTTTTTAAAAATCTCCATTTCAGTGGATAAGGAGCGATAACGGGAGATAAAGGGTTAATATTGCATTGTCATCAAGTTTTGCGCTATTTGTAAAGTTTCAAGTCTCTACATCATCGTTTAAAGTCAAATGCAAAATTTATACTAAAGAAACGTCGGCATTTGATCCAATAGTTAATGACACACTGACATCTACCGGCAAAAATGTTAACTACACAATATTTTAGTTAACATTTTTCTTCAAAAGTGAAAAAAATATTTTTTTCAAAAGTAATGATTAGAGCAAGGCATTTAATGATCTATAATTTGCTAATAAATGACAAAAAAAATGCATTTATTACCTAAAAATAGTAAAAAAATGACAGAAAAATAAAAAAGAATAACCAATACAATATTGATAACAACAAAAAAAAATGAAATACTTGATAAAAAACGAGATTTAGTTGGATCTCTTTTGCGAGCGAAAGGTCAACTTGTTTCCTGGAAAATTTTTATCTTGAATGAAGACAAGCAAACAAGCAAAAATACTGAATAATAAATAAAATCTCAAAATTTAATAAAAATGCCATTGCATTCCAAAAAAACTACTAAAAATGCTCAAAATGACCAAAAAATTGCCCAAAAATAACCTATCCCTAAAAAATGCCGAAAAATGCCATAACGAATTGCCTTTATTTAACCAATTATTTAAGGTTACACATTTTCGTATATGCGAGTCATGTTTTAACCTTCATAGAAAAAAGAAGCAAAATCATCAAATACCTTGTCCTTGTAAATTTATTACTGTTGATTAATGAGGAAAATTTTAAAAATGTCTATTTAAGTGGACAAGGGGAGATGAAGGGTTAATATTGGATCATTCCATGTCAAATCAGCAAATGCCTCTCAGGTGACCCTCTCCGATTTTATTGAAATTTGGCATAAAGGTACCTTCACTCCTTATATGAAAGACTGTTGAATATTATTGTCCTTACCTTAAACATCTCTGAGAAATAGCATTCTCTGAAAAATAGAAGTTAGGTCTGCAGTTTGTAACTGGTTTTCTATAAACTTTTCGTGTATATTTAAAGCTGTATAAATAGAGAACTACTTGAGCCAGAAAAACAAGCTTTCATAAACTGAGAATATTTATATATATATACATATATATATCGTAATAAATAATGCATTAAAATTTGTTTGAATCTTTTAGTTTTCCTGAGATAGGCTTACAAAGTAGTCATTTTGTAATGTTATCGAAAACAAAAGTGAATTTTTAATTATTCATAGATTTTGGGAATAAAGTTGGATACATAAGAAATTTTAAACAGAAACTCTATAGGTACTTTCTGATATATAAAAAAATATTAAGCAATTCCCGTAGTTTTTTTCAAAAAATATGAGGCTTTGAAATTGGCACTAAAGTGAAAAGTAGCAATTTTGACTGATTTTTAATCGACTATTTAGTAACGTAGACAATTGAATCTGAAGTTGAAATTTTGTCCAGAGTTTCATTTTCATACAATGCAAATATGGTATAAAATCCAAAACCCTACCGAAATCCTTTCCCTTTCAAACTTAAAAGAAATGGAGTTACGCTTTTGGGCAAAAAAACAAAAACAAGTTGAAATGGTTTTAAGAAGCAACAATCTACTTTATTTATGAAGTCAACTTTAATAACATCTTTGTAAGGAAAATCTATTTTAGTACAATATTAAATATAATATTTATGAATTTTCATTTTTATAATGCGTTAAAATTTTTTATATAAGTCCTGATCCAATTCAAACATCTGTCCACTCTGAGTTTGTCGAATGGGAGCTTTCAGTATGTAAGTTATGACATTCTTCAATGTATCTGTTAACAGCAATGGAAAGACTCAAATTTAATTTTAAGTTAGACACTGCCGAGCCGCAACAAATATACCGGCGGGCCGCGCGTTGTGCACCCTCTGGTTTAAGTAAATTTAAATCGTAATTTTAATTATGTCAATATAAGTAAATTTTAATAAATGAAAACCAACGACTGCACATAAATAAACAAAAAAAAACGCCTTTAGTTGTCAACAGAAGGAATGGCATGTAGGGCATACAATTCAACAGTCAGATGAAAATAACGATATTGAAATTAACTGTTTGTCACCTGCAGAATCCCATTTACTTTCCTGGCTCTGTATAACAGACAAAATTTGGATTCTATATACAATGTCATTTGCATAGTGAAAGCTCCCATTCGACAAACTCACTGTGGACAGATGTTTGAATTGGATAAGGACTGTTATAAAAAAATTTTAATGCTTCTGTCAAAATTCATAAATATTATATTTAGCATTGTATGAAAATAGATTTTCCCTATAGAGATGTTATTAAAGTTGACTTCATAAATAAAGTAGATTGTTGCTTCTTAAAACCATTTCAACTTGTTTTGTTTTTTTGTGCAAAAGCGTAACTCCATTTCTTTTAAGTTTGAAAGAGAAAGGATTTGATAGGGTTTTGGATTTTATATCATATTTGCATTTTTTGAATATGAAACTCTGGACAAAATTTCAACTGTAAATTCAACGTTACTAAATAGTCGATTGAAAATAAGCCAAATTTGCTACTTTTCACTTTACTGCCAATTTCAGAACCTCATATTTTTTGAAAAAACTAACGGAATTGCTTAATATTTATTTTATATATCAGAAAGTATCTATAGAGGTTTCTGTCTAACATTTCATATGTATCCAGCTTTATTCCCAAATATCTATGAAGAATTAAAAATTCACTTTTGTTGTGTTACAAAATGTCTACTTTATAAGTCTATCTCAGGAAAACTAAAAGATTGAAACTACTCTATAAATACTCTCACTTTGTAACTATAAATACTCTCAGTTTATGAATGCTTGGTTTTCGGGCTCAAGTTGTTCTTTATTTGTACAGCTTTAAAAATGCTCGAAAAGCTTATGGAAAACCAGTTACAAATTGTAGACCTTACTTCTGAATGCTATTTCTCAGAAATGTTTAAGGTTAGGACAATAATATTTGGTGGGCTTTCAAATAAGGAGTGAAGGTACCTTTATGCCAAATTTCATTAAATTCGGAGAGGGGCACCCGAAAAATTTCAAATTTTTTTGCTGATTTGACATGGAATGACCCTATTGCATTGCCATCCAGTTCTGAGCTATGTTTAAAGTTTCAAGTCTCATCGGGAAGTTTCTACCGAAGAAACAAACAAACAAACAGACATAGACAGACAAGAAAGCGAGTTAATGAAAACTTGTTAAACAGATAAAAAATGAAAATAAATATATAAAGCATATGAAGATAAACAGATAAAATAAAAATTATAAAAATTAAAAATTAAGTAAAATGAAAAGTAAAAATAAACAAAATTAAAATAAAGAAATAAAAGTAATTTTTTTACCGTTTTCCTTTTTTTCTTTTCTTTTTCACCAATCTTCCTTCTTTTTTAGTTAGTTTTTCTTCTTAACATTCTAATTGGTCACATACAAAGAATCATTGTATGCTTATGGAGATGAAAGTATAAAGTATGTTTCCATGCAATTCCCCCTAAAGTTGTGAGAACATATATACCCGTAATAATGGCATTATTAATTATATTTTGAAAATGATGAAAAAGTTTGCCCCCCCTCCCTTCCTCCCCGTTTACACCATTTAGTATCCGAAAACAGAAATTCGTCGACTACGTATTTTTCCGATTTTGACAAAGAACAATCATGTGACATTTCGTGTTTCAAACTAAAGTGGTTTGAGATATACGTGTACCTTCAAGAAAGTTTGGTCATCTGTTTACACGCCTTAGTCTGGATCCGTGTTTTCGTTGTTCTTAAATTAAGAACATTTAATTTGCAGAAAAGTTAACAAGAGTATCATTGATTTCTAAATAATATAAAAAAAAGAAAAAAATTCATAAAGAAGGAGCTAGACGTTCCGCCATGGCCGAGCGTTTTAGACGGGCGGTTTGCCATGTGGCCGATGTGTCGGAACCTGGGATCGAATCCCGGCGTGGGCATGTCTGTTTCTTTCTTCTGTGTTTCGTCCGTTTCTCCCTGGGACTTACTATTTCAGGGTTAATTATCGACGAGATGTGAATCTCGTCCCCCCTTCTTGAATTTCCTAGCCTCAACCTAACGTTGTCAGAAAGGGCTAACTCGTGGTCCAAAGTTAACAGTTGTCGATGAAAGGAAAAGAAAGATCTTTTTGTCTCTAAGCAGATTTGGTAACAATAATCATATCTCCAAAGTTTAACAGCTGCGCTATATCAATACTTAAATTTTGCAGATAGAAGTGAATTAATAAGCAATACTTGACATTTATGGAAACGTGTCAAGGGGATTAAATGAGGGCGAGAGGGAGGTGTGTCCAGGTTTCATTGTAGCCTGTTTTTTCCGCAGGGTCCTAAAGAGTAATTCTGCAAAGTTTGGTCCAGATCGTTCAAATGATCTAGGAGTTAATAGCGAACATAGAAACAAAGAAACTAACAAATTTCCAAACATGATGTAAAATAACATAGTGTAAAAATATCATTTCTGGAATTTTGCAATAATCTTATAATATATATCTAGTTATTATTTAATATTATCAAATCCTTAATAAAATTACTTTCGTTTGATCTTACATAGATACTATTATTTCTTACAATTTGCAAATTGTACAAAAAATAATTGTAGTTAGTAAAATAGTATATCTCATTTGTCTCTTTACTCATCATTTTCAAATTCATCAGCGAATAATTATAATAGTTAGTTCAAAAACATTAATATCAAGTCGTAGGCTATATTGTAAAAACTTTCTGAAATTAATTATTAATCAAAATTTTTAATTTTCGTTTAAATATTTTAAATAAGCTCATTAAGTTAAAAGTATTTAATATAATTATGTGAATTATATTAAAGACTTAGGATATTTTTAATCTTTCTTTTGCACTTATGTAGCATTATGTAATTTCCTAAGTAGGCCTATACACAGTGGACTGTATAAATTGGTTATTTTATTAAAGCTTTTGAATAATAACGAAACTGTATTCATTAAGAACCTGACTGTAATTTTTAACAATGCCCCCCAAAAAAGGGCACTATTACCATTTTATAATAATAATACTTTATTTATTTTAATATAATTTTAAGGCAAATTTAATAACATAAATAATATAATTTTATTATAAAAAGAATAATGTTAAAAAAATATTATTTTTTAAAAAAAAAAATTATTTTCTTTATTTTTAAAGCTCTGGATTTGAGTAACTGTCAGTCCATCCCAGGCGATTTTCTATCCTGGGAAGATGTAACAGCAAAAGCGCAAGGAGTATACTTGGATAATTCAGCTGAGTTAGTGCAGAAACCTGTTCCTTGTCCAAATCCTCCAAAAGTTCAACGAATCGACTGTGAAACAGGTGAACCAATCCAACAACCAGGTAATCATTTAACTAAAACATCATGCTGAAAAATGATTTTTTTTTTTTTTTACCGTTGCTTCTTTCAATTCTTAAATGATTTTTACTAAACCATAGTGCGTTATCATTAGTATTATTACTTAGCAAAATAATAATCATAATAAACTCCTTTACGCTAAAAAAACTCCTTTTCTCCCTAAAGCTATAATAATATGGAGGGATTCATTTTGACAACAACAAAATTGATTGGGATGGAAGCAGAAAGAATTTGAAGTCTTCTAATAACATACAGAATAATAATTTTAAATAACGTCTGTCTAAGAAAATAAGGTCATAGACCCATAGACACTGCATAATTGAAGTTCAGTGATCTGTGTTCTGTTTATGTGGTGAATGTGTGTGCCAACACTGCGACCGGAGGTCTATTGTACTAACCTTCAGAAGTTTAACGACAGATGGAGAGAAAGTCTGAGAAAGTGTGGTGAGAGAAGTGCAGGGGAAATGGGAGAACCCCGAGAAAACTGTCCAGCGTGGATCATCCATCATCACGAAACCCATATGAGAACCGTACCCCGATACTCAAAGGTGAGAAGCCAATGTTTTACTGACAACGCCACCGCACGGCCTCCAATGATCTAGTCTATGTATTCTAAGTATATTCTATGCTATTGATGCAATTGCAGAATAGCATTATATTCACAAGAACATCAAATGCTGAGTTTTCGTGGGTAGCATATTTATTAATACTCTGCTCTCCAATTTAGATATTCAAAAATCAACTTTGAAATGTAGCCAATTATTTCGTTAGTTTATTTATTTACTAGCCGGGTACCATCGCTTCGCTTCGAAACCCTTGCATACATAACACACACACAAAAAAAAAACTTTATTTATTTAGCAAATTAATATCGAGATCGGAAATTATGCGAGTTCCCAACCCAATGTGGCTTTCTCCGGATAACTCAGATGTATTGCAGGTTGACCGCCACACACTTCATGGTCATTGTAAAGCGAAAATATGAATCCTCTTTATTCCCTATCCCGTGGGAATTTCGAAAAATCCGGCCTTATTCCTTATCTACATCATAAAGGGAACGTCTGTCGAAAATTTCAGCTTTCTAGGTCCAAGGGTTTGGGCTGGGCGTTGATGACTCAGTCAGAGAGTCAGGACTTTTCTTTTTATATTGTGATGAGTTTTTATATTTGTATTTACATTTATTTTTATCCTGTGTATTCTATTTTTACCTATTCATTTATTTATCTAATCAGAATCACTTGTACAATTTCAAATTCCAATCGTTAACTGTTAATCCTATTTTGTTTATTATTAAATCTCA
>JAFIDM010095982.1:0-18753 GCA_023159025.1 Thereuonema tuberculata | reverse complement strand
ATTGAACACCATTTTTGTATACTTCGTGTGCCAGAATACCCCACAGGTTTTCCATTGGATTTAGATCTGGGCTTCTGGCCGGCCAATCAAGTAATTTCACGAAATTAGCATCAAACCATGCTTTCGAAGTTTGAGAAACATGTACTGAGGCATTGTCCTGCTGGAACAAAAAATCTCCACTTGTAATTGACGGTGCTTCTGATAAAAGATTATTGCCCAATATGTAAATATAACTCTCAGACTTCATTTTGCCCTGCACAAAAACTATTGCAGTGGTTCCGCCAGTTTGGAAACCTCTTCAGACCAGCCACTGAGCCACCTCTAAATCTATGGTTTGCGAAAAAATTTTTTTCTTTACGGAGATCATACCAGAAGTAGCGAAAACCATCTGGTCCATCCAAATTAAACTTTTTCTCATCAGAAAAGATAATATCATCGCACTTCTTTTTCCATAATAATGCATTTTTTGACAAACTCCATCCTCAGTCTCTTATGAACTTTTATAAGAGGTGGTCGTGACCTAAGTTTTCCTAACGAACCTTTTTTTCTTTTTGTAAAACATGTCGAACAGTTCGAACACTGCATCGTAAGTTTAATTCCCGTTTAATTTCCGTTGATGTTTGTTTTTTGGAGCAAGCTCGCCTTATTATCATTCTTTTCACAGGCACAGAAACAGAAGATGGCCTACCTATACGTCTTTGCCGTCCATATTTTTCGGGATTTTCAAGAAAATTATAAATACCCGTTCTCGATCTATTCAGCTTTGTCGAAATTTGATGTACAGTAAGTCCTGAACTTTTAAAAGCAACCACTTTCCCTTTCTAAAACTCCGAAAGTTTCGTACCTAGTGGCATGACTGAAAAAATAGAATATGACGTTCACAATCTCTTACTATACATTTATATCGTCTGGGAGTGCCGTGTGCTGAACAAAAAACATGCAAATTTTGCTTTTTAGAACACACAAATATCATTGTCCTTATAATTTTGTCCATATCACAGTGCTGTCTAAATCCAAAATACATTTTATGAATGTGAATTTCCCATATATTTCCATAAAAACTAATAAAAAATTCTGCATTTATCATTGGTTTCCAGCCATAAAATTTGCATAATTTTCCAGCCAACTGTAACCAAGTTTGGCGATTTTTTCCCATGTCCTTATAATTTTGACCACCACTATATGCAGGTTAGGATTAGCACACAAACAACAAAAAAATTATGAAATCCGTAACTTTCACTCTCCAACCCCTCATAAACGGGGGGGTCTGGTTATGTATTATCGAACCCTCATAGCTTCGGTCTGGATAATACTAGAGAGCTCAAATTTTCAGGATAAGATGCAGTTACCATACTAATGAAATAAGCTAAGTTTCATTTATCTAGCTTTTATACTTTGGATTTTATTAAGATCTGAAATACGTCGTACCCTCAATGCTTCGGCCTAAATAATACTGTGTAATAATGTGATTTCTTACAAAAGTGCAAACAGCTTGTATATACAAGTTGACCAATAGAAAAACAGAAAAGTAGGGTATTGAAAAAAAATACATTTTCTAAATAATCTTAAAACTAAATTTAGTTGTAATAGATAATCCCACCCAAAACATTTCATGTAAAATAAGTTGCCAAGACTCACATGCTCATAACACTTTCACTGTTAAAAAGTTATCAGATCTCATCCTACAAAAAGAAATGAAATCTCACCCAAAACACTTCGTGTAAAATAAGTTGTCAAGACTCACATGCTCATAATGCTTTCACTGTTAAAAAGATATGAGATCTCATATAGAGCCAAGCCCCTAACTCTACGAGGCCTAACTCTACAAGCCCTAACTCTAAAAACCCTATATCTTGGTCAAAAAGTATGGCTTGGCCGTTTCATGGAACTATTTCATCTCACCCAAAACATTTCACGTAAAATACGTTGCCAAGATGCTCATAACGCTTTCACTGTTAAAAAGTTATCAGATTTCATATAGTGCCAAGCCCCTCACTATACATGCCTAACTCTAAAAACCCTACTATCTTGGTCAAAAAGTATGCCTTGGCATACTCCATATCCTTTACATAACTCCATGGGATTGTCTGTGTGACAGCCACGAAACGGCCAAGGCATACTTTTTGACCAAGATATAGGGTTTTTAGAGTTAGGGTTTGTAGAGTTAGGCCTCGTAGATTTAGGGGCTGGGCTCTACATGAAATCTCATATCTTTTTAACAGTGAAAGCATTATGAGCATGTGAGTCTTGGCAACTTATTTTACACGAAGTGTTTTGGGTGGGATTTGAATTTCTAGTCGTAGAAAAAATTGCAGTTTCGATGTAATCCTTGGATGGAATTTCTTTTAAGCCAACGAAAGCAATCCTTGACTGTGATTCAGTTACAACAGCCAACAGACAAAACAACAATGGCTTCTCATTATCTCGCCGCTGCAACAACAACAGTTATTCAGCCATTGTCCGCTGTTAAGATCGCCGCAACATGTGAAATGTTAACTGATGGATTTATCCTTGTCGAGCCCTTATGTAAACATCATTTGTCCAGTGAATTACGTATTCCAGCAACAGTGTGTGTGATATCAGTGATAACACAGCGAACATTTGGATTACAAACTTCACCAATTCGAAAGTTTCGATTACCGCCAATTCCCGCGGTAATCCAATCTGGATACAACCAGATTTCGTGACGTCAGTTACAGCCTCGTCCGCAGCCTCCACAGAAAAACAGCGAAATCACTTAGAGAAGCCACTCATCTCTGAAGTTCATTTGGAAGCGCTGTTGGATAAGAATCTGCTCCCAGCACAAGCAAAACAGATCTTGCAGCTACTGAGACAACACCAGACAGTATTTGAGCCGCCAAATCCCGCTATAATTCGGAAGAAGCCCCGAAACACACTATTGATACAGGACAAAGCCGCCCCATAAAGCAAAAAGCATACAGAGTGTCACTTAAGGAAAGGAAGTTGATTCAAGATGAAGTCACACAGATGCTAGATAAAGGTGTAATCCGACATTCACACAGCCCCTGGAGCTCACCTGTTGTCTTGGTAAAGAAGAAAGATGGCACCTGGAGGTTCTGTGTCGACTACAGAAAGTTAAATGCTATTATAAAAGAGAACGTGTACCCTCTGCCTAAGATTGACTCACTTCTGGGTTCATGTGCCCATTCCAGCTATTTCTCCACCATTGATCTCCGAACTGGGTATAGGCAAATTAAGGTAGACGAGAAGGATCGTGAGAAAACCGCATTCGTAACACCCGATGGACTGTACGAGTTTGACGTCATGCCATTTGGATTATGTAATGCGCCCACAACATTCGAGAGATTGATCGACAATACCTTAAGTGGATTAAAGTGGTCGATCTGTCTCTGTTATTTCGATGACATCATCATTTACTCACGTGATTTCAAAGAGCACCTCCAACGACTCGACACCGTCCTCGGATGCCTTAACGCCGCCAAATTGAAACTGAATACGAAGAAGTACACCTTCGCCGCTCGTGAAGTGACAGTACTGGGACATATCATTAGTTGTGATGGGATCCGCCCGAATCCAGACACAGTGGCAACAGTCAAAAACTTCCCTCCACCCGTCAATTAGAAGCAAGTTAGAAGTTTTTATGGACTATGTTCATATTACAGGCGATTTATCCCTAACTTTGCTATGATTGCACGGCCACTATCCATCCTCATTAAGAAAACTCAACCCTTTACCTGGACCGAAGCATAACAGAGAGCATTTGATAAGCTGAAGCAAGCCCTCATCACTCAACCAGTCCTGGCTCACTTTGATGAAGCTTCCCTTACCCAACTCCACACGGATGCTTCGAACTACGGCATTGGCTCAGTACTAGTACAAATTATTGACGATAAGCAACATGCCGTAGCGTATGCCAGTAGGACTTTGACCAAACCGGAAGAAAATTATGCAACCACGCACAAAGAGTGTCTAGCAGTCGTGTGGGCCGTCGCCAAATATCGTCCTTACTTATATGGAAACGAATTTACCGTTTTGACGGATCACCATGCTCTGTGTTGGTTGGTTAACCTCAAAGATCCCACAGGAAGATTGGCAAGATGGTGGCTCCGATTACAAGAATATAACATGCATATTGTGTACAAATCCGGAATAAAGCACCTAGACGCCGACTATCTATCCCGATACCCCGTCAAAACAGCAGAGCAACAAGCCAGCTCCGTCAACGCAATCCAGTGCCTGGAGGAAGCAATCGATATCACAGCCGAGCAGCGCAAAGATCCTTCTCTACTCCGACGTATCGAAACTCTACAAAAGGCACAACAACCTGACAAGCAGGGGTATGAACTCAAAGACAACATCTTATACAAAAGGAGCTACAAGCCGACGTCCAACCCATTACTACTCGTCATCCCGAGCCATGTGCGAACAATTGTAATTGAAGCCTGCCACTCTGAGCCGACAACCGCACATCTTGGCACAGCGAAGACAACAGCTAGGTCCGCCAAAAATACTTTTGGCCGGGCCAGAGCTTGGCTGTGTGCCGCTTCGTCACACGATGCATCACTTGCCAGTCACGGAAGAGCCCTTCACAGCTGACACCTGGGAATCTCCAGCCCCTACCTGTAACAGAGTCACCTTTTTACAGGGCAGGCATCGATTTGTTGGGCCGCTTCCCGAATTCCACCGCCGGGAACAAGTGGATAGTCGTGGCGATTGTTTATTTCACGAAGTACGCGGTCACCCGAGCCCTACCTAATGCAACTGCAGCTGAAGTGGCCAAATTCTTTGTGGAAGAAATCATGCTCAAACACGGAGCACTGCAGATCCTCTTGTCTGATCGAGGCTCACAGTTCATGTCATCAACATTCTCAGAAACATTACAATTGTGCCGCACGTTTCACAAGAAGACCTCCAGCTACCATCCGCAGACGAACGGACTATGTGAAAAGCTCAACCGGACATTAGCGGACGTGATATCAATGTACGTTGATATCGAGCACTCCAATTGGGACGCTATATTGCCATTTGTGACGTTTGCTTACAACATCGCAGTGCGACAGAGTACAGGGTACACCTCGTTCTACCTGTTACATGGACGGAACCCTCATACTATGATTGACACCTTGCTGCCGACGCAAATGGAACCACAGCAGGAGTACCCCACACTATTGAAGGCGTCACTCGACGAAGCTTACCAACTAGCCCGCATTAACATCCGAGATGTTCAACAGACGAACAAGAGACCTACGACGCAGATCTCCGCCCACTAGTTTTTCGTCCGGCCGACCTCGTATGGGTCCACATTCCAATACGTCGGGTTGGCCTGGCCGAGAAACTCCTTCACTCTTGGTCTGGTCCTTTCAGAATGATCCGCCAAACTTCACCTGTGACGTATGAGGTAACAGCTGCTTTTTTTTTCCTGAAGGAAGTGAATGGGAATTATTTTCAGATAAACTCATTGTTAACTTAAAAAAAAAAAAGGCATCAAAAGAATTTATTCTTATGTTTCTTTCAAGTAAAAATGATCTTTATTGATTTTTCAAATCTTTTTTATGGAATTTTCCTGATACTGTTTTTAATAAAGTTATAAAAAATAAAATTAATGACATAACTAAAATAATCTTAACAATTCATTAGATATCAGAGGATTATTTGTTTTTCTGTCTTTGTTTTTAAGGAAAGTAGGCTTTAATTGCTTTAAGAACTTCTTGTCTTTAAGAACTTCTTTGATTCCTTCGTAAATTACATAAAAAGTATCTGGCAAAGGCTTAACAGAGAAAATCGTTGTATAATCCCACAAACTGTTTGTCAACATTCGTTTTACAAACATCGAAATAGAGCTTCACTATACAGTGGAACCCCGCCATTCGTCCGCCTCGCTATTCGTACAACTCGTTATTCGTCCAACTTTTTCAAGTAAAATTGAACTCGCCATTCGTACGCTTGCTCGCGATTCGGACAGCGTGACCTTGTTACTGGCCGCCCCACGCGGTCGCTTCAGTTCAGTCTCGTGCTAGCTTCCGTACGCTACGCATCATCCACGCAAGCTTCATGAAACTTTGTGATATTTTATTGTTATTTTTTGTTATTTTTATTGAAAATAGTGCAGCAATGGGTCCAAAAAAGATTACTGATTCAACTAAGCCTAAAAGGAAAGCAGTGAGTACGACAATTGAAATTGAAAAAAGAACTCGTTGCGAAGTTTGAAAGTGGAACTCGTGTCTCTGACCTGGCAGCTCAGTATGGCATGGCGAAATCAGCCATATCGTCTATACTGAAAAAGAAAGACATAATAAGAGCGGCCTATATATTTATTGTTTTCGTAGTTTTTATGTATATTACGCTTAAAGTATTATTACAAAGGTTTAAATAAGCAATCATCTCTGGGTTCTGGAACGGATTAATCCAATTTACATTATATCTTATGTGAAAAAATGATTCGCCATTCGTACAAATCGCCATTCGAACTGCCTCCCGGAACGGATTGTGTACGAATAGCGGGGTTCCACTGTATATTTGTTCCTTTTTTTAATTGTTCAGATAAAACTTAATTCTCCTAAAAATTAATTGTATAAAAGATTCTTTCCACTCCAATAAACTTATTTCAATTTGTTATTTGTTCTTCTTATAATTATTTTTAATTGCAAATTGTAGATAAATGATTTGTTTTCATTTAATGGATGAATCTATGAATACATTTTCAAATATATTTCATAGATAGATCTTCAATAGGTTGATTTTAGGCTTCTGAAAGACACCTTATATCCCAGGTTTCTCTGTCTATCTGTGGCCACATATCCCATAATGCTTCGCTTCGCAACGGCTTCTGTTAGCTCAGTTAGTTAGAGCATCGTGTTAATAACGCGAAGGTCGTGGGTTCGATCCCCTCATGGACAATTGTTATTCTTCTGTTTTTTTCTCCCCATTTTAAATCTTTTCACAGTTGTTCAACTTATGACATTAAGAGATATTGGTTTTGTAATCCTTTAGAATTGGGATTTTGCTAATTACTTTATTCTCTCTAAAATTAGTACCATGTTGTTTAAAGTAGATATTTAGGAAGCGACTGTTTTAGGATTTCTTGATTGTTGTAGGTGAACTGTTAGCTCAGTTGGTTAGAGCGTGGGTTCGATCTCCTAATGGAGAATTCTTATTCTTTACTTTTTTCTCCCCATTTTAAATCTTTTCACAGTTTCTCAACTTAAGTTTTTTTTTTAAATCTACGATCTATTTTTATTTTTTGTAGAGATTAAAATATAGGCCTCGTAGTCTAATGGCTAAGACGTCTAACTTCTGAGCAGTATTCTACCTAATAGAAATAGTGTATCTTTCTTCTTGACTCTCCCTTTTTTATTCCTATTGATACTTTTCAGTGGTTTTTGAGTTAGAAATAGTGAGGGTTTTTGAGTTATAAATTGTGATTTTTCAGTATTCTACCGAATAGAAATAGTGCTTCTTTCTTTCTTGACTGTCTTTTTTTATTCCAATTGATACTTTTCAGTGTTTTATGAGTCACAAAATTGTTTTTTCAATATTCTACCTAATAGAAATACTGCTTCTTTTTTTTTTAGTCTCTTTTTTATTCTAATTGTCACTTTTCAGTGGCTTATGAGTTCCAAATATTGATGGTTTCTGAGATATAAATAGTGATTTTTCATTCTATCTAATAGCAGTACTACTTCTTTCTGTTTTGACTCTCATTTTTATTCTAATTGTCACTTTTCAGTGGCGTTTGAGTAACAAATATTGATGGTTTTTGAGTTACAAAGATTGATGGTTTTTGAGTTATAAATTGTGATTTTTTCAGTATTCCACCTCAAAAAAAGAGTGCTTCTTTCTTTCTTGACTCTGTTTTCTTAATTCCAACATCTGCCGTGTACACGCGCTTATTTTTCAATATCACATTGAATTTGGTTAAGTAAGAATATTTAAAATATTTCAACGTTTCGGCAATTGTAGTTCTAATTGTCATTTTCGAATTACAAATAAACTGACGGATGGGAAATAAATAAACAATCTTGAGATTCAAAAAAAAGATTGAATACATTCCTTATTGATGGGGAAGGGGAAGGGGAAGGAGAGATAAATCAGAAAACATTATGAAGGGAGTTGTAGTCTCCATGGCCTAATGGATAAGACGTCTGACTTCGGATTAGAAGGTTGCAGGTTCGATTCCTGTCGCGGATGTTTCACTGTAGAAATTATTTCTCTTTTGCATTCTCACAGAAAATTGCGCCAGACAGACAGACACACAGACAAACAAACAGAGAAATAAAAAATTTTAGTAATATAGATTATTAGGAATTCAGTGCATTAACAAGGTTTGAGTTAAGAATGACGACTATTCCATATAAATAGGGGTGGGTAAGATAGCATGGGGTCGCAAATTTCCGATATAAATAAGGTAGAGATAGCGATTAGTAAACCAATCAGAGAGCTTCGCAACGGCTTCTGAGTCACTTTTACGGCTTGCCCAAGCTATAAAGACTGGGTTTGGCACACTGCCAAAACGATGGAACAAGCTCAAAGGGAGAAAGGAAGCTCTGGAGGGACGGAAAAAAACGCTTGGAATTTACGCTTGAATAAGCTTCTCCCTTTTGCGCTTGTTCAAATTAGTTCTTTCTATCGTACGATCGTCATATCAGTCACGTTTAATTATTTTCTAGTATTTTTGTAATGGTTTAAGTTTAAGTTGTAATCGTACGTACTTATAATCAGTGCTCCCCTATTTTTATGCCGAGAAAGAGGTAGCAGCAACCAGTAACTCACGTGACCAGTCTCTTTCGTCTGGTTAAGCAGTACTTTAGAATAGACTGCGCGCGCATATTCTAGACCACCCCGGCGCAGTCTATTCTAAAGTAAAGGTGACTCAGAAGCCGTTGCGAAGCAGTGTGATTGGTTTGCTAATCGCTATCCTAACACAAAAACTCTGCACAGAGCGTAATTTAGTATTTTTACCTTACTTTATTAAATATTTGGCAAATTTTCGGGAATTTTACGTTTTGCCTTTGTTAAGCGAAAATTGAAAATATAGAATAAATACAAACAACAAAAATAATCTTGAACACAAAAACAAATTAAAAACACGTTAAAGCATCGTATTAGATTGTTGTTACAATGACTCATCCATTTAATACACTTCATTATTTAAACAATTTTGGTCATTATTTTTTGTAATGAAAATATGCTAACATCAATGGTTCCAATTTGTTTACATAAATTTTAAATAAAGCTTTAATAAAATAAAAAAGAAATGACTAACATTTTTAAGAAAAATGATTACGTAGATAAATTTATTAATGAACAAATAAAGTATTATAATACCTTCAAAATAAAAGAAATGGAAAAGATTGGTAATATAGTTTATGTTCCCTATCTTAATATCAACAACATATTCTTGAAAACTCTTTGTAAATCATTCAATATAAATAGAGCTTTTAATTATAAGAATAAATTAAAAAAATTATTATGTAATAAAATAAGTTTTAATGATAGATTAGATGAAATGGGAATAGTGTATGGGATGGATTGTAAAACATATGGGGATTTCTTCAATTGGAGAGACCAAAAGGACTTAGTCTGAACGTTTTCTGGAACACGCCAGGGCTTTAAAGAACAAAAAATTGGAGAAAACTTTGTTTAACAAAGGCCACATTATGAGTAGTAATATAAAAATTTTATATAAAGAAAGGCATTTAAAGATGAGAAAAATCATAGAAAGTTATATAATAAAAAATACTAAAGAAAGTAATTTTAATAGGTACGAGGGAGCTAACGTAGACCCTACTACTATTTTATTACTTGGAGATTTATTAAAAATTGATGTAAACAAATTGATAACAATTGCTGTTTTTAATTATTGATGTTAGCATATTTTTAGTACCAAAAAAATGAGCAAAATTGTTTAAAATAATGAAGTGCATTAAATGGATGAGTCATTGTAACAACAATCTAATCTGTTGCTTTAACGTGTTTTAATTTGTTTTTGTGTTCGAGACTATTTTTGTTGTTTGTAGTTATTCCATATATTTTAATTTTTCGCTTGACAAAGGGAAGACGTAAAATTCCCGAAATTTCGCCAAGTATTTAATAAAGTATTGTTAAATACTAAATTATGCTTTTGTGTTATGAATTACATTAGGAATTACGAAAAGAAAGGAATTGAAAGAAGAATATGGAACTTATAGAATCGCTATCCTACCTTGTTGATTTAATAATAATAATAATAATAATAATAATAATAATATTTTTTTTATTTCTTAATTATTTTAAATTACTTATTATTATTATTATTATTATTATTATTATTATAAAACTCCATCGTTCCAATCAGGAACATAGGTCGTCTACAAATCGTCTCCAACCAGCACGGTCTTTAGCAAGCACTCGAAGTTTATTTCCGTTAATTGTAGATTCGTTAATTGTAGTCCGTCACCAGGAAGTGCGAGGTCTTCCTCTTTTCCTACTATCCTGTGGGTTTCAGTGTAGGGCAATTTTGTAAGGTTCACAATCAGCTTTGACGGAGTGTGTCCAATCCACCCAAATTTTCGTTTTCTAATTTCATTAATAATATCTATCTGACCAGTAAGCTTCCATAACTCTGTATTAGAGATAACTCTATATCACCAGATTTTCATGATGTTTCGTAAACATCTGTTTATAGACTCGAGTTTTCTCTGTAGTTCGCAGGTAAGCCCCCAGGTTTGGCAACCATATAATAAAACAGGTTTCACATTTACATTGAACAATCTTATTTTGGTATTTTTATTAATAAAGTTGGCTTGACACATTCTTCTTAATCTAGTAAAAGTAGCTCTGGCCTTTTGGATTCTAATTTCAATATCCTTACTTGTTTCAGACACATTACTGCCGAGATATGCGAAGCTAGTTTTTCTCTTAATATTGATAGTTTGATTTTCTAAAATAATAGGACGCTGTGATTTAGCATTGATTCTAATCTCTTCAGTTTTAGAAAAATTTATATGTAGTCCAGCTTTTTTGGATTCATTATGTAAAATAGTAATTTTCTCTTGATATGTTGTTGCCTATGTGAGAATAAGCAGATGTCATCACACCTTTTTTGCACACGAGGGAGCTTTTGCTGTGCAACTCGAGGCAATTGAGGTGCACAGCAAAAGCTGCATGCGACAATCAGGGCGCAAACGATGCAACATTGTGCGGACAACAAACGAAGCACACTCCGAATTTGAATGACGTCACTGGACATCGTCAAGGATACTGCTGTGATATCGTTCCAAAACTAAATATTTGTGATTTATTTTAAACATATGAGAAATATTTTTATAATATTATTCGCCGGTATGTAATCGCAGTTGATGGCAATAATGCGATTCACGAATAACAACGACCAACAGCCAATAATAATCCATTGCTCACTGAAACAATGACGTCACGTGGCAGCTTCCGGAAATGGTGAATGAGCGAAACTCCGCTTGCGATGTGAAATATTCAAAAAATCTAGGTTTTTCAAACGCTATGCTACATTCTACCGCATTAAATTACTGCATTTACATATAAACTGTATTTATGTATGAAAGAAACTCGAAATAATCTGATATTTTTGCTGTTTTCGCGATTCGCCCATCTGAAGCGAAGGAAAAATTTTTCCACGCCATGTTTCTTCCTTGGGCCGACGTCACGAGTGACGTATTCCAACGCTGCACTGTGATTGGGTAATTCCATGCAGCTTCCAGGCAACTTTCCGTGTTGCACCGCCGTTCTGTGAAGCTTTTTTTCCATGCAACTTCCATGCAACTTGGCCCATGCAGCTCAAAAAACCGCTCTAGGCATCAAGTTGCACATGCAACTCGGCCAAAAGCTCCCTCGTGTGCGGGCTACTTTAGGGTTATCCCGCCCTTACTCGGTAATCAGAGCCTCGTTAGTGGTAACAGAAGGTGAGGTTGAAATTTGAGAAGGATAGGTTATATTAGTTCTCAAGGAACGTCACTTCACTTCCCCTTGCGCCCCTCCCCCTGTTTATTTACTGAATTTATTTATACAATCAATCACACTCTAAATTTTCTTCAGTTTTATCATTATGAGTTCCAGATTATTTAGGTAAAATGTGGATTACCAAACACGAACTGAATTAGAACAAATAATGAGAGAAAGAAATCACAAAAAAAATTCGTTTGTATTTCGAAGACCTGTATCTTCTGTATTTTGTATTCTAACAAAGTCTATTGGAAATATTAGTAGATCAAAACATAGGATGTACAAAACTTTCTCTCGAATGCTCAAAAATCGTTCAACGCTGTGATCCAATAGTGATTGCAGTTCGATTTTTATTTTTAAATCTCATCTTTGATTCTGTCCTGATAGCATTTGTTTGAGCTTCTATAACAGGAGTGTATGAAAGGAAAGAACTGGATTTGTAAATTTATTGTTTATATTATTACTTTGAATTTCTTTAATTGATTTGATTTCAATCTGATTATGGTAATTACAGGTTTTTTAGAGTTGCTTTATTTTATTTAGCTTCAATAACTATCAGTTTCATTTCCTGATTCTCTAATACTGGAATAGTTTTGTTGCTACTTTTGTAGAAAGCCTAATTTCTACTTTCCTTAATATTTCACAGCTTTCATCAAATTACAATGATTTTCGTATCCTATGCTTTGATGATCAGTAAATTTTATTGTGTTTTGAATGAAACTCATTAAGACTTAATATTTTCTTTGTCATATTGTCATAAGTTTACAATCAGAAGCTAAAATCAGGAGTTAAAGCAAGTTGCAATTTTACTTGCAAATTTCACTTTACTCTTCGGAAGCTTAATAAATTGTAGCAATTGATTTTAATTAATAATTTTAAAATTGAACGTTGATAGCTAACTTTAATGACACTTTAATGTCGAGTAAGTGACAAAATAATAAGTCATTACACAACTGTCAAACCCGCAATCTTTTTTAATCTCAACAAAAGTTAAATTACTTCTTTTCTTTAATGATGAAATATCTTTTTTTTTAATGATAAAAAAGTTGGATTTCAATTAAAATATATTAGGGTATAGTTTTCTTTAATGTATGTTAAGTATTCCTGTCTGTATTTAATTTACCAGTATAGCGTAAACAATAAAGGCAACAATCAAAGATAAATTCATAAGAAATTAGGTTGGAAATTACAATAAATTATAATAGGTAATGAAATAAATTCTTCACATTGCAGAAGAAAATATTAACAAACATCAATAATGAGAGGATTTCCTTTGTTATCTGAAAACAAGATACAAACTACGAGTTCTAAATAATTACAATATTTCTTTAATCTACGATATATCATCATATTTCTACACTATAGACTTTATTGAAATATTTACAGGTTCAGATCCAGCTTCAAGTTCAAATCCAGCTTCAAGTTCAGGAAATCCAAGTTCCAGTGCTGGAAATTCAAATCAAGATCCAGGTTCAAGCAGTGGAAATCCAAGTTCATCTATGGGAAATTCAAATCAAGATCCAGGTTCAAGCAGTGGAAATCCAAGTTCATCTATGGGAAATTCAGATCAAAGTTCCGGTTCAGGGGGAAGTGGAAATCCAACTTCACCTTCGCCTAATTCAGGAACCAGTCCACAAAATATGAATTCAGGAAGCAATCCCGGATCATCGGGAAACTAAATGTCATAAAATGGGGTTAATTTGGTTTTTCCAGATACAAATTAATGGCTTCTTTTAAATTACAATAAAATCATAATCTATTGAATTAGAATGAATAATTATTAGAGGACACTAAATTTGATCTTTGAAATATTGTAGCAGAAAATATCTGAAGAATTTTGTAGAGAAAATAATAGATGTTAGCAAAAATTGAAACTTTATCTATGTCATTTATCTGAAGAATGTTCTAGACAAAATAATAAGAACTAAATCCATACTTCTTCTTTAAATCACATCGTAACATATTGAAAAAACTTCATCTACACTTCATTTTATTATCGAATTTTCGGAAGAATTTTCTACCTTCCTTCTTCAAGATTACAATGTATAGTCAGGTGATATCAAATTACAAAAAAATACCTTAGCATAGTTGTTAACAAAACTTAGCATTTTATCCTTAAAATGCTACTAACATATTATTATATTTACAATTGTTACAAATTCAACAATTCTTAATTTTAATACAATTGTTTTATTTTACTAACAATCATTATAATAATCATAATTTTTTAAATTCATCGATTATTACACTTTTTGTGTTCTTGTTCATATGAATTTTTACCATTTCCCTAGCTAAATTTACGAAAATACTCTCAACTTCCAAACCTTTGCTTCTATTGTAATTTAAGTTTCTTGAGTTTCTGATTATTATGCTTTCCAGTATTTTTCTTGTTTTTGTATCTTTTTCTAACATAATTATTTTTACTTCCTCCCTGATCCAATGTCCATTTTTCCTACAATGATATGCTACGTCAGATTTTTCTTTCTGGTCATTTTTAATACAATTAATATGTTCAAGTACCCTCTCCCGTTAACAACTATGCTAAGGAATTTTTTTGTAATTTGATATCACCTGACTATACATTGTAATCTTGAAGAAGGAAGATAGAAAATTCTTCCGAAAATTCGATAATAAAATGAAGTGTAGATGAAGTTTTTTCAAAATAATAAGAAGCCAATTAGATCCAAATACTAATATAGAATACTAATTATTCAAAAATCTTACATAAGAAAAATATTGATTCCTTTAATAAAATGGGATAGCAACATCCCAGCAAATTAACTTCCGACAACAAACTTTTTTTTTTTTTATTTAAAATTTTTCTGTTTATTAATTTAATGTTTTCAAATTCTAAGTAGCGTCTTAAGAGGCTGACCTTTATTTTTCTTTGTTATATTTAAAAAGAAAACAATTAACCTCATTTAATGGTCTTTCGTTTATTACTGACATTATTGTCTTTTTGTTTCTGTCAAGTAGTTACTTTTTTATCTTTTCAGAATTATTATTCTCGTTTAAATACATTGTGAATTAGTAAGAATAATTCGATTAAAAAATTACAATATCTTCAAATAAAATTGCCTTGTTAAGTTTTTTAAATGCGAAGGGTGATTATTAAAATTCCTCCCTAAGATCCCAATGGCCTTCCTTTACAACCAAAAAAAAAAAAATAGATTTTATTTCAACTAAAAAAGATGATTTTTATTTTTTACGGAATTAAACGTAATTCAGGATAACATAAAGAGGAAATTGCTGTAAGCAAGAGTTGTACAAAAGCAATCAAATATTCGAATTAAACGATCAAAATAAATTTTTTTTAAAAATGTTTATTTTCTCATTACAGAGAATAAAGAAAACTTCCATCATAACGAAGTGAAGCTTCCTGTATTTATTTGAAGATCATTCAATTATATTCAATTTTAATTAAGAAATATAAGTTATTTGTATCTATCTATGTGGGCTCGGTAGGCGAAGCATTAAAGCGCTTGGCTGCGGGTTGGAGGAAGCGGGTTCGATCCCCGGCCTCAGCGGAGGGAGGAGATTTTTCCACGCTCCATCCTCCTTCAAACGGGTCGTAAGCTCTACCCAGCCCTCTGTAGAATGGGTACGGGATTTATTTCCTGAGGCTACTGGCGGGTAAGCGCCGGGCTGTTCATTCCACCTCTTTTCAGTCTCATTGGCCACTGAAGCCCTATCTCCATCGCCCTATAGGGCTGTGTAAGGCCCTCGGCGATCAACATTTGTTTTTTCTTTTCTATATAACTTTTCCAGATCAGAATTTGATTCTTTATTTTTTAGATTTTAGATTAATTATTTTGGAATTAATATTTTAAAGTTCTTTTATTTTTATATATTATAATAAAATAAAGATCAAATTGTTTTCAATCAAGCTTTCGAATTAAAAAGATGAAATTTAATTATGAAAGAGTATTTACGTGTGTACCGAATATTAATATGGTGTGAAAAAATTACACACATATAAATAAGGTTAAATAAATATATTATAACAATGCTACATGTACATGTTTCATCAAACGGACGTGGATGTCATCAGACTATAAAAAAAAAAAAAACTAAAAACATCGACTTATTAAATACATATTCAAAAAGAAAAAGCAACGGAAACAAAGATGCCACTTCTATCCGGCAGGGGAGTCCAGCTAGGTGCTGATTGGTCGATGTTTTTAATGTTCTTTGTTACTGTTAAATGATCTAAAAGATCAGAATCAAATTAAGGGCCCTTTAACAAAAGTAAAGAAATTTTCAATGACATGGCAGAGTGTGATTAAATAATTCAGATACTAAAAACAGATACTCGTCTGAAACATGATATATCTTTATATTCATTAAGCACATGAAAATACAGATAACGAAATATTTGTAATTCAAAAACAAAGTCCTCTTAGCTAGGTATTAACATTTAAATAAAAGCTTTCTTTAAACTCAACAACAAATGTACAGTTTAATTTCAAATGACTCCTTAAATTCTAAAACTTTATCGTTCATTAAGGACATCAATGTATTATGTCTCAATTTAAGTATATCAAAAACTTGAATTATTCACATGACATAATAAATAAAATCTGTAAGTTTTTACTCAACAATATGTTCTAGAAATCATCATTCAATGGCTTATATATCACAAATAAATTAAATAGTTACTTAACCTAGATGTACAACAGCAATAAAAATGAAATATACCTAAACGCTGGTTACATCATAACACTTTGGATTAAACTTAATAAATACTATCTGAGTAAATTCTTAAATCAATAAATACCTTTACAATCTCATATTGTAGATTACAGAAACATAGCGTAATACATTAAACAGTCTCAAATTCTACTTATAGAATTAAATCAAAGACATTAGCTGTCGTTCGAAAATTAAGAATTAAACCCTAACAGTCCAGAATCGGAAATCTAAAGATTCCTCTATTTTAATAACCTGACGAATTCCTTGCTTCTAACGTCGGTTCCTACGGATTGCAGAATAAAACAACAAATGATTTATCCTACCTTAGCTTGACACGGAGTTCAGTCGAACTCACTTCTGGTCACTCGATCTGGAAAGGTCATGTTCCATTTCAACAGCCTATCCAACGAAACTTATCTGTTGATATTTAATTTATCAGATGTTCCCTATTAATGCAATTCCCAGAATTACCGTGTGTATAGCATTTCACGCTGAGACAGATTTCTAATCCTGATTTATGAAATCTACAAGGAAACGTTGCAGCACCTGCATCTCATCGGTCGGAAATTCCTATGCCTAATTCCTCGTCGTCTAAAAACCCTAGGAAGTCGATTCTCCAAAAGAAATTATCTATTCTGAAAGTATACTGACTTTCAAATAGTTCTCCGGTATTTCAAAAAATAACTAGCAATTTGTAATTACCACCTTTTCAAGATGGCGGAATTCGAAGGTTGACGTCCTCTCGAAATTCTCCGCCTTTCAAAAAGATCTATAAGGAAAATGATAAAATTAATATTACTTATCTATATAAACTTATAGATAAAACAGAATTTCGAATACGATGCGTTTATGGAATATCTCTTACGGTGTGCTACCATCTTTACTCAAATAAATACTGCCAACGGGAAAACATCCTTGTAACTATATCAACTCGTTGCGAATCGGAAAATCAAACTGATTTGAGTAACTAAGCAACGGAGCTAAAATGACACGCATGAGGCGACATCTAGTATCGAAATTCATAATCTCAAACGAGCGCCATTGCAGAAAACCTGACATCTATTGACATTAAATCAAAACTTGCTATTTACATCAAAAAAATAGATTTGGGCAGAAGAAAAAAAATTAACAAATAAATCTATTCTTTTATAATTCACAACATTCTTCTTTTACTGCCTGATGACATCCACGTCCGTGTGATGAAACATGTACATGTAGCATTGTTATAATATATTTTTTTAACCTTATTTATATGTGTGTAAATTTTTCATACCATATGAAATTAAATTTTTAAAGAATATAGTTTCTGAATAAAGAGAATTAAGAATAATTCACTCATGACGAAGTGATGCTTCTTCTATTTGTTATTAAGATGTTAAATTCAAATTTTAAATAGTTTTAATTAAGAAAAATGCTCGTTTGTTTCTGTCATTTATCATATCTGTTAAATATTACAAGTTTTGTAGTACATATATGTAATTTGGGTGTTTAGTAATTAAAGAATTTTACAATTTTTTATTATTTTAGTAAAAAAAATTTTTTTTAGTTCAAAATATAGCAGATCCAGATATAATTTTTTATATTTATAAGGTTTTGGATATATTTGTATAAATTGAAAAATATTTTCATATCTATTATAAGCATCATATATTTTCCAATCTATTTCACTAATAACTTGTACTATTAAGTTCATTAAAATTTCACTTGCTTTAAATTTATTGTTCTTCTGTTTGTTTTTTCCTATGTTGTCACCAGTCTTTTGAATTACCATTAAATTACTATTAAATGCAATAATGATGTCATCAAAATTATTTACATGCAATTTTACACAATATTACCCTTTCACTTGCTCCATCCGAAGCAATGGAATTGATTTCTTTCAATTGAGTCAATTATCTAGTCATTACAATACAATTCTTACTTCATTATTTCATTTGTTTTCTTATCTTTCGCTGGAGATTTCTTTATTTTTATTAAGCATTTCGTTTCAAATGTATCTTTTGCAAAATTAAATTGATTTCGAATTAATGTTGTCACGAACGTATTCGTGCCCCGCGCTCCGCTCATATCCTTTTCTATCTTGCTAATCCCTAATCCCTAATCATTCTTGCACACGTCTTTATG
>JAFIDM010095981.1:0-31239 GCA_023159025.1 Thereuonema tuberculata | reverse complement strand
TTAAATTATTAGGAATTTTCGCGCTTTCTAAATCAGTTCAGAAAGTGGCCAATCACTATCTCCTAAGATTTTGACTGGTCAACTAGTGTCAACTTAAATATAATATAGGTAATAAGTAGTAAACTTCTTGTTTCTATGTTTGTTGTTGGTAAATGATATATTACTTATGGAGATAAAAGACCTTAATACATTGCAAATATAGAAATTTATTGAAATTACTTTGATAAATAATAGTGAAATCTTTTACCTAATGTTTCCCAGAAGCTTTGCCAGAAATATGTGATGCAAGCAGCAGACAGTTCATCATTAATAACATACAATTCGCTAACAGGAATAGTACTAGGAAGTAGTATTTTCAGCAAACTTATATCACAGTTGCCAATGTCTGAAGCAAATAAATGGTAAGAAAAGAAAATTTATGTAAAAATAATTAAAAATAGAAACTTAAAATACAATTATTATAAATAAAAATAAAACTCGTAAAAAATTAACTTAAAAGCAAGAAAAAAACTCCTGTTCTTTACAAGGATTATGTATAGAAGAATAAAGAAATAAGCATAATACGTAAAAATTAATATTTTTCTAGTTGCAGTTTTCTAGTTATTCAAATAACATTAATTTAAAATATACTAACGACGCGACGGATAGGTCTGACTCTTAAACCAAACCTTACTTACAAAATTGGTGTAAAGTCGCTACCAATTGTGCTCAAAAAGCGATCTAACAACTAGTTGTCCATACAACTCGGCAAAAAGTTGTCTCATGTGCGCCCTGCTTAATTTGTAAAAACTAATATTTTTCTACTTACAGTTTTATAGTTATATAAATAACATTAATTTAAAATATAATAACCACGGATAACTCTGACTCTTAAACCAAACCTTACTTACAAGAAAAAAATATATATTTTATTTGGTGTTGCAAGCACGTCTTCCAGAATATTTGATCATGTTCCATGCATATTATTTGAAGCATAGACTCAGCCACATAAGACTTTCAGTCATAGAGGTCGGAGATCATATATCTTTTTATGTAAGCTCATAAAAAACAGTAATCTAACATCAATACGAGGCCTTGATGAATTTTGCTGTGTATAATAGCATTCAGCATGCGCCCTCCAATAAAAATAGAAAAAAAATGGCAATGAACGGCTGCATATTTTCCTCGGGAGAGATAAAGTCCCTACCAAACGTCTAGGCTCATGTTAAGAATTTGAGGATTAAGAATAAAATTTGGGATTTGAGAATTAAGAATAAAAAATAAGAAGAATTCATTGTACGACCTACTATTAATAATTGAAGATAGAAATTCCAGATAAAACAATCCGAGTGCATTTCCTCTGAAGAAGTTATTATTATCAGAAGATCAGGAAATGATGTATACAGGCAAGATGATATTTAAAAAATAAAGCGCAGAAATTAGTATTTATTCAGTTAATATTGTTTTAGTTAAATTCCCATTTTGTGTGTACTGAGCTATCGATAGAGATATTGAGAGATAATTTACTTATACAATACTAGGATTATTGGATTCCCAACACTGGAACTGTAATCTTTTTCTACGATCACCATTTCATAAAAAAAGAAGTTAATGTTGGTTTTAGATTTTGATGCTCGATAAATTTCCATAAACGTATTATTGTGCTAGATGGACATTTCCTTTAAAAGAAGCTGAATAATTATCATCGAAAAGTTAACAGATCTCCTGCAAATTGAAAATGATGAAATGAATCTTTTAATGAATTGAAAACTATAAACATTCAGGATGTAAAGTAGAAAAGGGAAAGAGGGGGAGGGATAATAGACTTAGTAGATTGTAATTATTCAAAACAATTTCATATGTTTATACATTATAGCAATGTTTTCTCTCTATAAGACTGGTATTGTGTAGACTGCTGTTTGGCCCATTTCTGCAAAAAAAACAATCAACTTTTTTATTGAATAATTTTTCAAAATAACGAGATATGTTGATTTGTAAAGAAAGATATTTTGACACCAGTGAAGATAAGGCGTCTTAATTATTGTTCCAAAATATACTTTTCTACTATTTTTTTTACATATAGTTTGTAACGAAATGAGAACACAAACAGTGTTCTCTGAATAAATTGAAATTGCCTCTCTGGTTCGATTATAGGAAAGGAATTTGGAACGACCGTTTCGTCCCTACGGACTCATCAGCCCAACCCCAACTTCCCCGATAAAAGAACCAGAGAGGCAAGATTCATAAGTGAACGTCCCCGTCACACATGACAGTGACCTCTAAAAACAAGAAAGGCAATATAATTAATTGGTCTGTTGACTCACACAACCAAAAATCTTTTCCTACAACTCGTAGGTAATAAAGGCATAAAGTAAAAATTAATTTCTGTTATCGGGGAAGGCAATCCTTCCCTACAATCGAACCAGAGAGGCAAATATCGTTTATTTCACGGCACGTTAAATTGCTGATTTATATATATTATGTAAGGTGTCGATTAAAGTAAATTACTTTTTTGGCGTTTCTAAATTAATGCACATCCTGAAGAAAATATCTTTTATTTTTATAATTTTCAATATAAAAATTCAGCGCCGTACTTATTGTGTGCCGCTTGAATATAGATTCAATTTACAGTAAATACAATTTTACTTCACCTATCTAACTCAAGTCTAACTTTAAGTGCCGGAACTAGTTTTCCTGCTTCAAGCCAAATATCTGACTGGATTCTATGTACCCTGTTGATGTTGATGTTGCGAAATTTTATTTTGATGGTAATGAATTTCAAAGTCTTCTGGCAGGTATTTGCCAAAGATAATAGCAGTTCTACTCCTAGATCCTCATAGCTTATGCCAAGCGATGAAAGATTGGTAAACTTTTGGAGATACAATAACATTACTTCGGATTTCCTTAGCAAAATAAAAATAATATTTCTTATGGCATTAAAATTTCACTCAAAGAACAAAAAATCAAACTTATGTCAACTACTGAATATACTGCAAGGGATTGATAGACTGTTCGTGTCTTACGACTTATGAGAATAATGAACACTCATATTTAAGTAAAATAAAAAAAAATCCTTCATAAAATCTTTCATTTCGAAGTCATAATCGAAATTTATTTTTTAATCTTAAGTTTAACCACATTGTTCCATTATAAAAAGTAAAATTAGTTAAAAATAACTCAAAGCAAGCCAACACATTTTGGAAGCAGTGATGTTATTTGTTAAAATATCTTTTACTAGCCGGGTACCGTCGCTTCGTTCCGGAACCCTTACATATATATAGCATTAAATTAAAAAAACTAACTTTATTGATTTAGCAAATTTATGTTTAGATTATCAGAGAAAATAAGACTTCCCAGTCCGTTGTGGCTTCTCCGGATAACTCAGATCTACTGCTGGTTGGCGCCACACACAAACATTTAAAGCGAAAAATCACATATACTGCTATTTGTAAAGGAATCATCAGAATTAAATGAAATTTGCAGCAAATGTCAATTATAGGATGTTATGCAAAATAGCAAAGTTTCAAAGCCACCGCGCATACGTGGCGTGCGCAGCGCCCTCTGAACTGATGCTGAAAGCTTATAAATAGAGGGCTATAGCGGAACGTTTACAATAGTTAATGATTATTTGTTAGTGGCGAACGTTTAGTGAGACCCAAGTATGCCTCCACGATGGAAGAAGGAGAAATTCCAACAACTTACGGAGTTTGAACGGGGGAGGGTTATCGGCCTTCGAGAAGGAGGATTTTCCTATCGCGCAATAGCAGCTCGTGTGCAGCGGCACAGTTCTACAGTGATGCGAGTTTGGAAGCGGTGGACCGACGAGCACCGAACAACTCGAAAAACTGGCAGTGGACGACCGAAGG
Organism: Thereuonema tuberculata; assembly: GCA_023159025.1. Lineage (NCBI taxonomy): Eukaryota > Metazoa > Arthropoda > Chilopoda > Scutigeromorpha > Scutigeridae > Thereuonema > Thereuonema tuberculata. Next base: position 27,394 of record JAFIDM010095981.1, on the reverse strand, counting down.
TGACGTCAGCGCGCGACGATCGACACCTGCTCCGCATGGCGCTGAATGACCGTACAGCTTCCTCCCAGCAGTTGGCAGCACGTTGGTCTACTGCTACAGGTGTACTAATGTCGGCTTCGTCAATTCGTCGACGTTTGCTAAACTGTGGACTGCGTGCAAGGGTGCCTTTATACAGGATCCCCCCCCCCCACGGCAAACCATCGGCGGTTGCGTCTACAATGGGCTCATGAGCACAGAGCCTGGCAAGCTGATTGGCACCAAGTTGTCTTTTCAGATGAATCACGCTTCAATTTGTGGGACCATGATGGCCGCATTCGTGTTAGACGCTATGCCGGTCAACGCTGCCTTCCAGAGTTCGTTATCGAACGACATAGTGGCCGAACACCCGGAGTTATGGTCTGGGGTGCGATTTCGTATCATGGACGATCCAATTTGCTACGAATTGAGGGTAATCTCAATAGCAGCAGGTACGTCCGTGAAGTGCTACAGTCCGAAGTCGTTCCCTTTCTTCAAGGCATCCCTGGAGCTATCTTTCAGCAGGATAATGCACGCCCACATACTGCAAAGACTGTTCGAGACTTCTGTTCAGCCCAACACATGCAACTTCTTCCTTGGCCTGCTCATTCGCCGGATATGTCGCCTATTGAGCACGTGTGGGATGTGGTTGGTCGGCATCTCCCCCGTTAACCCTCCGTAAGTTGTTGGAATTTCTCCTCCTTCCGTCGTGGAGGCATACTTGGGTCTCACTAAACGTTCGCCACTAACAAATAATCATTAACTATTGTAAACGTTCCGCTACAGCCCTCTATTTATACGCTTTCAGCATCAGTTCAGAGGGCGCTGCGCATGCCACGCATGCGCGGTGGCTCTGAAACTTTACTATTTTGCATAACATCCTATAATTGACATTTGCTGCAAATTTCATTTAATTCTGATGATTCCTTCATGGTGATGCCTTTTTTACAAACAGCAGTGTATTTGCATGTATCTTGCAAATGCAGAAACGTTTGTGAATGAGTGATATATCGTTCGATAGAACTTTCAAATACCGACCATTATATATATATATATATATATATATATATATATATAATACGCTTGGAGTATTAACATAATTGGGAAGCCTTTTCCTTCAAATCATCTCATTTATTACAAAACTAGCAAAACGATCCGTTCTTCGCTCATGTTACAAAAAACTAATGTCCTAATGTGGATGATAAAGAAATTGCAATTGGGAGATCACTTGGAACTTTCCAGGTTGGTACAAAAACAACAAAAAACAACAACAACTCAAAATGTCTGATCTCACTACAAATCTATATCTATCCCGAAAACCTGGAAAAAATTTCTTTGAACCATGTTTGCTCATCCACTCACCGTCCTCCCAGTGTACACCCTTAGTTTCAGGTTATTCGAATTTTGTAAGTTACAACCCTATCACTTCAAACCATTCCTAATTCGAAATAATCATCTGATCATTACAAATCTATATCTAAATCGAAAACTCCGTCGCTATTATGCACAACAATATTTTAGTTCCAATTGTTACATAACATTATTTGTATAGTTCCCATTGTCGCCACCGGGTGCATGTGTAGCGTTATTGTGCAGAACAATAGCTCCAATTGTTGCATAACAATATTTGTATAGTTCTCATTGTCAACATAACAAATCCTAAAACCTAACAACAGTAATGGTAGCAAACTTTCAGCTTTATGACTTGAAGCAACGCTTTTTATCTTATCTCGGGGAATTTCGCAAAATCCTGAAATAGAGTTTTAGTGATTATAATTGCCTAATTACATGCAAATTTGAAATCTTTACTAATTATAGTTACAGAAATAATTACGGAAATAACAAAACTTCCTAGCGAAAATAAACCCTCGTTATTCCCGAACCCGTGGGAATTTCAAAAATCTTGAAAAATGGTTTTAGTGATTATAATTACCTACTTACATGCCAAATTTGAAATCTCTACTAATTGTAGTTACGGAAATAATACTTATTGTTTTTTTTTTCTTTGTTGGACTATAAACTTTATAATAAGTCCATTGATTAAATAATTTGTAAAGTGAATCTCAAAAGATTTTAATTGTATTTCTTGTTTTTGTTATATTTTATTATTAAAATCTGTTAAACATATATTTTCTGTAAATTCAAATTGAATTTAATTTACTAATTCTCTTAATAAAAATAATGATGCATTTATCAGGAAAATATAAAAAAAAGGATTTTCATTAGAATGCAATGTATTTGTACATTTGTTTTGTTTAAATATCAAAAGGACTGTGGTTTACAAAATACAAAATTGAATTAAAAAGATTCCCCTCCCTTCATATTTTATAATAGCTCTAATACATAATGATAGGAGTGTTGCAATTTGAGAAATATAAGCCTGACGTTCTTAACATATCACTTAAAGGGACATTTAACTTACCTCTTTAGTACTAAGCGAAAATGATCGACTAAATTCAGTTCAGTAATCGATAATGAGCTTTGAGAGATTGCATCCAATACGAGACATCCATGAAATAAATTAGTGAAAATTTCTGAGGTAAACAACTTCAATTTGATAAACATTAGCCTGTCGTTCTTAAAATACCAATTAAAAGGACATTTAACTTACCTCTTTACTTCGAAGTGGAAATGACGGACTAAATCCATTTCCGTAATCGATAAAGAGCTTTGAGAGATTGCATCCAATACGAGACATCCATGCAACAAAGAAGTATATAGATTTGAAGAAAATAACTTCAATTTATTCTGCGTCAGAAGAAATCCATTCATTTTCAGAATAGTCTCTTGAAAAGTCTCATCAGAGTCCTGTCTAGTTAAGTGAGTGTCCCACAAAAATAGAAACCTCAATTCCTTAAGTTTGGGGTTATTATCATTGGTTGAGAGGCTGTAGGAAAGACAAAACATGGTAGTTATCTTAAACTGAATTAGAATAACATTGAAAAAAAATGTAAAAGAGGCCTTACCTATTTTGTTGTTAAAATCTGTCCGTTGTTCAAACATCGGAATGCTACAAAACATCTACCAAAATATTCTTATAAAGCGTTTTGGTGATCAACTAATTTAATAACAATGTATGTTTCTGCTCTATTTATTTCACACCTTAAATTTACTGAACAGATATTAGTTAAAGAAAAGCCTAATTTCTGGTTTTTTGGAGAACATGTCACAAATATCTCGAATATCTTAAATAAAGTTGCTACTTCGTTTAATTTCACGATATAATGTCAATAACGAATCAAATTTTAAGACTTTTATTAAATTTTTTCCAGGATAAAGCCTTGTAAGATCTTCTAATCTAAGTAGGGTATATAAAAAGACAAGACCTTACTCACTCAATCACTCAATCACTGACTCACTCACTGACTGACTGATCAACGCCCAGCCCAAACGGTTGGACCTAGACAGCTGAAATTTAGCATAGAGGTTCCTTTACGTTGTAGACAAGGAATGAGGCCGGATTTTGCGAAATTCCCACGGGTTCGGGAATAACGAGGGTTTATTGTCACTTTAAAGTTTACTAACCATAATTAGTAGAGACTTAAAATTTGGCATGTAGATAGGTAATTATAATCACTAATACCATTTTTGAAGATTTTTCGAAATTCCCACGGGTTAGGGAACATCGAGGGTTTATTTTCGCTTGAAAGTTTTCTTATTTCCGTAATTATTTCCGAAACTTTAATAAGTAGAGCCTTCATATTTAGCATGTAAGTAGATAATTATAATCATTAAAACCCTTTTCAGGATGTTTCGAAATTCCCCAGGGATAGGATAAAAAGCGTTGCTTTAAGTCATAAAGCTAAAAGTTTGCTTCCTTTATTATTGTTAGTTTGTAGGATTTGTTATCTTGACAATGACAACTACACAAATGTTGTTATGCAACAATTGGAGCTAAAACGTTGTTCTGCACAATAGCGCTACATATGTACCCGGTGACGACAATGGGAACTATGCAAATAGTGTTGTGCAACATTGCAACTAAAATATAGAGTTTTCGGATTAGATATAGATTTGTAATGGTCAGATGATTTTTACGAACTATGAAAGGTTTGAAGTGATAGGGTTCTTACGTTAAAAATTCAAATAAGCTGGAACAATGAGTGTACACTAGGTGGGCGGTGAGTGGATGAGCAAACATGGTTCAAAGATACTTCTGCTAGATTTTCGGGATAGATATGCACTACCTCCCAACAAGTAATTGGACACCCCTGCAAACGACGATATCGGCGGTTCTGAGACACGTCACGGCAGCTGCCGTTAAATATCGTGTGGGAAACAACAACGCCAACAGTCACATGCAAAATGCCACGCAGTTCGGAGCTCTCCGATTTCGAGAAACGGGTAATTGTCGGGTATCACAGAAATGGCCGATCCATACGTGACATATCCAGCGAGTTGACGTACCCAAAATCGGCAGTGACCTACGTGATTTGCAAGTGGAAGGAGAGGGGTGACTGTCGGAATGTGCCCGACCCAGCAGACCCACAAAACTGGCAGTTAGAGACCGACGGGTGCTGTCCAAAGAACTTCGGAAGTCCCGTCCTAAATCGATGGGCCAAATCTGCGAGGAATTCCAACAGGCAACTGGGATTGTTGTGTCGATGAATACCATCCGTAAGGAAGCCCATCTGCTCGGTTATCATGGACGTGCTGCCGCACACAAGCCTTTGATCACCAAGTCCAATCGCGCTGCTCGGCTAACGTGGTGCAAAGAACGTCGACAGTGAACCGTTGAACAGTGGAAACAGGTTCTCTGGAGCGACGAATCAAGATTCACCCTCTACCGTTCGGATGGCAGGGTCTGGGTTTGGCGTCTCCCTGGAGAACGCCTCCTGCCGGAATGTATTGTTCCAACAATGAAGTTCGGTGGAGGTGGAGTTATGCTGTGAGAGTGTTTTCCTGGTACGGGACCCTTGGTCGCAATTCCTGGTAGACTCAACGTTTTGAATGACCCTGCGCTTCCTACGTTGTGGCAGTTTTACGGGGTGGATGCATGTTACTTTCAGGATGACAATAACACCTGTCATGTTGCGAGGTCCACCATAGCTTGGTATGGTCACAATGGGGTTAATCGACTGGACTGGCCTGCGCAGAGCCAGGACCTTAACCCTATCGAGCACCTCTGGGACGAGTTGGAGCGTCGACTTAAGGGGTGCCCCCTCCGTCCAAAATCGGTGAAGGAACTGACCTCGTTTCTCCAAGCCGAGTGGAAGAAAATACCGCTCGCCGTCGTACAATGACTGGTTGAGAGTATGCCCCGGAGGGTCGCAGTTGTAATCACCGCTCGTGGAGGCTCCACTAACTACTGATGGTGAATAAACTTCGTTTTCCTATCACAGGTGTCCTATTACTTGTTGGGAGGTAGTTGAGATTTGTAATGAGATCAGACCTTTTCAGCTGTTGTTGATTTTTTTTCCCAATCGGGAAAGCTCCAAGTGATCTCGCAATTGCAATTTCTTTATCATTAGGACATTAGTTTTTTGTAATCCTAACGAAAAACGAATCGTTTTGCTTGTTAGAAATAAGTTGAATTGATCTAATTAAGTAAAAGAATTTATTCAGACTCTCATTCATTGAAACAGACATCAGTGGCGTACCAACGCCTTTGGGGGCCCGGGGCGGGAGTTCCATTATTCAACAACCAAAAAAAAAAGGAAGGGAGGCTGGTTTACAACCAAAAAAAAAGGAAATCTTGCTTTTCCAACCAAAAAAAAAAAAAAAAAGGAAATGACGCTGGTGGGGCCCCCCCGCCCCACCCTTGGTACGCTACTGACAGATATTCAAGGTACAATAATGAATGTTTGTTTCTATGAGTAATTTAAGAATTTGGAATTTATTAGAATAACTATATAGTTATCATTTGTTTCAATGCCAGGATCTGATTTTAATCTTAAATTCGTTTTATCCCATTCAACGTTTGTCAACTTTTTTTCACACCTAACTGTTCATTCAATGTTAAAGAATCTATTCATCTTGGAAACCTCCACAAAACTAAAGTTATTTACTCTTTTTCACTAGAAAAAAGTGTGTTTTCTATATTCTTCTGAACTCAAAGGAAAGAAATTAAACAGTAGCTATTCAGACGCAAAGAATTTTATCACTAATAAATACAGAAATTTTTTTATAAAGAATTTATTTTGACGATAGTAATTCATTTTGTAAAAAAACTGACACTCAAACATTTAAAACATTGAATATTTTCGAGAAAAGGATTTTCTTTATTTGTGTAATTGAAGATATTTCTGTAATTGTGTAAAATAATAAGTAAAAGAACAGTCAGAAATTGGAAAAGATTAAGGTTTTCCATCGGTTTTAGATATTTGAATTAAAATAAGAATTTGTGCAATGAAATTTGAAAATTATTAGAAATACTGCCAGAAAATAGAGATATGAAAATAGAATATTGTAATTCGATAACAAAATTTGTTGCCTTTTTAAAATTAAAAAAAAAACGTTATTTAAAAGTAAACAATTTAGAACCAATTTTCATGTAATCTATGAAGTACTGATAAGGCTTAAGTCATTAAAATAATAAGCATTGTATCTTGAATACCAAGGATTAACAACAGCTCTGGTCACCTTAGCCGAGGAAAAGTCTCGAGTTTATTTCCATATTAGTTTTTAACATAATAATAACATAATAATAAAGGTTGCTAAAAAATAGTACTTCTATTAAAAATTTTAAAGTTAATAATATTAATGCTATTAAAAAAATTACAGTATATTGAATTAATACTGACTTAATAATTATTTCTAATCAATGAACCTAAAGATGGCGTCATATAATAACTGAAAACATTACAATTTACATATACTTTTAACAAGCTTGATTTAGTTCAAATGTTTAAATTAAATATCTTGATTCGTTAAATGTTGAAATTACAAATATGTAAATGCAGTTACATCTCACTTGAGATGTCTTGACGTTGAAGTGAGTTTTCCGATGGAAAAAAAAAAGAAATAACCCACAGAAAATGAAGCCCGTGATTTTGAATTTCTTAGATGATTAAGGATGTTCAACACATAACGAACAAAAACGTAGAAAGAACGACTTAGAACGGACGTAGAATGGACGAGTCTAGGATAAAAAATAAGAAACTAACCCAACATTCTTCTATAGACACACATTGAAAAAAAATGCTGTTTATTTATCAAAAGCACTTCGTATACATCTGAAGCCGTTTAAAGAGAAATATATTCTCAGATAAAGAAACTGCTGATTACTAATTTCTTAAATAATTAACGATGTTTGATAGAAACCTCAAAAAACCGTAGAACGGACGACTTTAGGGATCGGATCTCGTTTCTTTTTTGGAGAAAAGCCCATGCATTGAAAATGTTTTTTTCAATTTAATATTATATTCTCTGAAATTTCACAAATCTTGATACTAACTATGATATCATGTTTTAATCATCTTAGAATAAAAAAAATCAATTCCAACTATTCCGTGGATTAATAAGAGGAAAATAAAAAATAAATACATACACTTTGAAAAATTCCTGAAAGTTTTGATGTAATTCTTTGATTTCTAGTTCATTTTCTGACTCGGATTCTGTAAAAGAAACAGTCAGTCTAATGAACCAACGGCCGAAATGCGATGCTGCATCTGTTGCCTTCTTGTTCACGAAAGTATTTCCTTCGCCGAATTCATCACTATTGAATTCGCAGCAAAATGATTGCCAAAGCAATGGGCAATAGAATACACTGTTCCACGATTTACAAGTAAGGGATGCATTTCGTCTGTCAGAGAGGGAAAGATACGAAAAAATGTCGACGAGAATTGAAAAAGGAAGTTTTTCCCATTTCAATTCTGATTCCATGTTATAAACTGTTTCTTGAAGATTATCTTTTCCTTTTTTATTCTTCAACTTTCATTGATCACCACTGAATCTAAGAATTTTTATTCTGAATGGAATCGGCCATTTTTTCTCCTTAGCTAATCTTGAAATTCATAATATGTTCTATCTAAATACTACGAAATATGAGCTACATACTGCATTATTAAGTGCACTCCTTAATAAATTATTACGTACCAAATACTGTGAAAACAAAATGGCCTTTCATTTTTAATCAATTTCATTGTTAATCAAGAATCAATACCAAACTAACATTAATCCAAAGTCATTTAAAATATTCTTTTAATTGGTTTCTATAGTTACATGGATTCTGTTTTGTAAAAGATTTTCTTTTTTATGGACTTTATCATTGGCTGATCATTTTTTGCTTATGGACTGACAAATTTTCTTTCTTCAAATTGGATACATGAACATTGAGTACGCCATTACAAAAAATAAGGGGAAAAAATCTCCTTAGTTAATTTTGAAAATCGAAATATGTCCTACTAAAAACTACGAAATAAAAGTTCATGAGCTACTGCATTATTAATATTAATCAAAGATAACTTATTATGTAGCAAATAAAAATAAAAAAAATGCCTTTTATTAGGCGCAGCGTTGGTAATCAAGAATCGATATCAAACTAACATTAATCCGAAGTCATTTAAGATATTGTTTTCATTTCTTTAATAGTTCCATGAATTGTACGCATTCTGCCTTAGAAAACTTTATCTATGGACTTCATTCTAGATTTTGTTTTACAATAGTGAGGTCGTAATTCCCAAAGATTTTATGAATAGAATGAGATCGATATTAAAAGTCTAGAATTTAGTCGTTTCCTGTTATCTTTTTAAAACTCTATTAGACATTGCTTTTCTTTTCATATCTTCTTATATCGAAGGGGTCGTAATTCCTAACGGTCATCAATTCTTTTAGCTAATCGTGGAGATACACGATAATCTTATGTTGTATGACTCGTCGAATTGAGATAGAATCGAATCATAGAACAGAGGTTTTTTTTTTATACCATGATTCGAAATTCTCCTGTTTGGAATTGATAAAAAAAAGCAAAAGTCAATCAAAAAAGCAAACTAATAATATGTTTTAACGTTACGAATTTTTAAAAATTAAGTTGTGAATGGTTATGGCTATCGTGACATATAACTGTATGGAGTGGTGTAACCAAGGAATAGAGTAAAGGTCAAAGTCCCCTCAACGCTTGTTTAAAAACATAGTGAATAAAAACTTAAAATTATTCGATAAAAAGTGTTTCTTTATTATTATTTTTTTTTGCAACATAACCCTTCAGGAAAAATACGGAAGTCTACCATGAGGCAGCTATGTTGGAATCTGAGTTCGAATCCAGGGACGAGGCTTGGATGTTTGATTCTTTTTTTCATCCGTTACTGTACAAGCTAATTCGCCCCTGTGGTGCAGCCTGGATTACGCTAATGAACTAGCAATTCTGGCAGGCAGATCTCCTGGCTCAGGAATGGCATACAATAAATAAAGGAAAACAATTTTCTATCCACGTAACTTTCAGGAACACACCATCTCTATATTCTACAAAGAAATTCGGAAACGATATAATATTTTCCTCGGAACCTTACATCAACCATATATACTTTAATTATTTTCTTCATTATATGGTGTAGAAAATTAGCTTTGATATGTAATCTTTTACTTTACTGCATCGTAGATTCTAAACCAATCTAGCTATATAGACTGTGCAAAGACCATATATCTTCAGCTTTGCTACTGATCAAGTGTTTCTCAAATAGTTATCTAATTTTATAGCTATAAACAAATGTCTGCAGTTAATATTGGAAGTCATCTTAGATTGATTTACTTTGACTTTTAAATTGATATTAGCAGTTTGTTTACAATTTACAAACCAACAAACGACTTTTATCTAAATCACAACCGAACACTTCTTAATTTTATGAATTCTAAATTAAATTTTCTATGACATGAAGTTTTTTTCTTGATAGATTAAAATAAAGAAATTCAGTAATTTATTATTATTTCCAATTGTGCTGGCAATAATCTTCAGCTAAATCTGCTTAGTTAACTAAAGAAAAGTTAGTGATCAGTATTTCACACAGTTAATAATACAGTTAATAAATCAACTTTCAATGAGATTTTTGATACTCTTTGTGGATAATTTCAATCAATTTCCAAAATTCTCAATCATTTTAGGTTTGAAATGATGTTTCTAAATGTAACTGAAAATGTGAATGTTTTGGTTGAAATATGTGTACCGATAATGAAAAGCAACATTTCTCTAAGTTAAAATATTAGTTTCAATTGCCATAGCAACAGATTTTTTATACATAAGATATCTGTTTAACAAGCACTTTTTTTGTATCTAAATGAGATCTAATCCAGATGATAGTGTCAACAATGAATAATAATCATAAAAAATCATTGTCACGGTGATCAACAGAAAAAAAAACATATATCATAGTTACAACTCAATAATTGATCCACAGAAATCAGAAATGAAACATACCGTAAAATGGGGGGACTTCGACATGTTTTGAGCATATTTTACCTTTCCTCCACAAGATTAGTATAACTGTAGAACCTTCGCTCAGAGCCATCATGACATTTGATGTCTTGCCTCTTCAGTACTCAAAATTTATTTTCCCCCCTCCCCTCTCTTTCCCCTGTTTTATTAAGTTCTTTTTGATGTCGAAGTTACCCCGGGCAAGGGGTAACTTCGACTCGATATGAAAATAAGGTAAAAATGCGAAGTTTAAATTCGACATAAAACAATATAAATGACAATAACTAATGAAGGTATTAAACAGTCTTCGAAACCTAAATTTCCTAAATGACAAAGAAAAATTAGGATAAATAACAACCATAACAAAATAATATTAATAACCGTAATAATAACAATTATTATTATTATGTTTGTATGTTTCAAATCTTGGGTTTCCCCAGCAAAAACGATATGGCGGTCAAGGACCAAAGCACATATTGCCAAGTGTAAAGACGTGTGCAAGAATGATTAGGGATGTGTGGTTGTGTCCATAAATTTCCTAACTATGCGTGTTGTGTTGAGTACCACAGCCTTCTGCAGTTGTGCATAAGTGTTTTTGTGAAGTCCTAGTGTGCTGAGACTGTGGTGCAATGTGTGAGGCACCAGACCAGTGGCAGACAGACGATGGGTACAACACGTACTCGGTCCTGCCTCCACTGCTTCTGGAGCTCGTGTGTAAAATCGCTGTATTTACTGATCTTGTCTGGTTGAGTTTTCTGCATGTTCTTGCTGATAGGCACTGCAATATCAATGAGATAGATCTGTTTGTTGACCTTATCAACAAGTGTGATGTCAGGTCTGTTGTGATGTATGGTTTTGTCTGTGTGAATGGGGCGATCCCAGTAAGCTTATGTGAGGATGACTCTAATACATTTTGTAGTAGATACTTGTAGTACGGGACCCGTGTTCTTAATAAGTGAGTGTTTGTGTGCTAGCTGTTGATGAACAATCGACGCTACCTGATTGTGTCGGTGGAGGTAATCTGTTTGGGATAGAAGGGGACAGCCTGACATTATGTGGTCGATCGTCTCATGCGTAGTGTGGCATTCCTGCATCTGTCATCATGTGTGCTTGCGTCGTGTAGAATGTGTTTCTTGTAGTTGCGTGTGGGGATGACTTGGTACTGTATCGCGATAATGAACCCTTCGGTCTCCCCAAACAGCTCGCCATCTGTTCGACGCTTCCATGTCGACATGAGGTTGGCTGAGTTCGTGGCGATGTCTGCCATGGAGTTTTTTACGAGCCCATAATTCACGCAGCTGCTGAGTGTGGGTGTCAGGGGTGGTGAGTGTTGGAGAAGAGTTTTCTAGGTCCAGGGGTGTGAGGTGTGTGTCAGCCTTGACAATGGCTGAGTGGAGTGAGGAGTGTTGTGCTCTTTGGTGGAAGTGTTCCCTAAGTGTGTGTACTTGTTTTTCGTTTAGGATGATGAGATTGATGAGTCCTCGGCCTCCCTTTTTGCGGGGAAGAGTCATCCTTTCCGTAGCGGACTTGGGGTGGTGCATGTTGTGTTTCGTGAATGTAGTGCATGTTGTGCGTTGTAGTGCTTCGAGTTCAGTGTTTGTCCATGGAATTATGCCGAACGAATATGTTAGTGTGGGGACGGCAAAAGTGTTGATGGCTTTAATTTTATTTCTGGCATTGAGTTGTGTTTTGAGGATGTTGTGAACGCGAGCACAGTATGTTTTCTTAAGTGCGTTTTTGATGACGCGCGCTTGCTGGAAGCCCAGGTACTTGTAGGTTTCTTCCTCTTCCATGGATTGGATGGCCAACCCATGGTCCAGTTCAAAACCCTCCAAATTCGAAGTCTTCCCGTATGTTATGTGTAGCTTGCGGCATTTGTCGATTCCAAATTCCATCCCAATGTTTTTGGTGAACTGTGTTGTGACTTGTAGTAAATTGGTGAGTTGTGCGTTGTTTGTGGCGTAGAGTTTAATATCATCTATGTAGAGTAAGTGTGTGATTTTGTATGGTGTCAGAGTGCCTGAGGTAAGCCTATAACCATGTTTTGTGTTGTCTAGCATGTGGCTTAATGGATTCAAGGCGAGGCAGAACCAAATAGGACTCAAGGAGTCTCCCTGGAAAATACCTCTCCTTATGAGAATGGGGACTTTAGTGATGGAAGTGTTGGAGGTGCGTTGGTGTAATGTTGTGTTCCAACTCTTCATCGTGGCATCCAAGAATGCCGTGATCTTGGAGTGTACTTTGTAGAGTTGAAGAGTGTGTAAAAGCCAGGAATGGGGGACTGAGTCAAATGCCTTCTTGTAAGCGATGTGTAAGTTCTTATTCTTCGCGCGCGCCTGCCCTCAGGATTACCGAGTCAATAAGGAGTTGCTCCTTACAACCCTGGGAGTTCCTGCGAGAGCCCTTCTGCTGTTCGGAAAGAATGTTATGTGTCTCGATGTGTGTGTAAATTTTGTCTGCAAGGCAGGAGGTAAGGAGTTTGTAAAGTGTGGGGAGGCAAGTGATTGGACGGTAGTTTGCAGGATGTGATGTGTCAGTGTTGTTGCTCCGTAGGTAAGTGACACCCTGTGTGAGGAAAAGAGGCATATGTTCTGGGTGTTGGATTATGTCAGTAAGCGGTAACTTCCCATGCAGGGACGTTGATCCAGAAGTTCTGAATGCCGTCTGCACCAGGAGCCTTCCAGTTGTGTGCATTGTTTAGTGCTGTCTATATGTCTGCGAGAGTAATATCATGGAAGGGCAAGAAGGCTAAGTGCTCAGCGAGTTGTTGTTCCTCTCTGATCCATGGTGCTTTGTCAATGTGGGGGATGGGGTTACAGAGACGACCAGTATTCATGTAATGCCTCGCTGGTGGTTCGGTATAGTGGAGGGCGATGTAAGGGATCTGTAGAATTTTTTTCTTAATGTATTGAAAAGTGTTGTTCTGTTGTTTGCGCAGAGTGCATTGTTTGTATCTTTGCAATCTTTTTGTAAGTGCACTCAGTTTTTGTTTTAGTGTGTCGAGATGTTCTTGAAAATGGTTATGATGGTTTGAGTGTAAAGGCCGAGTGTTTATATGCTTGAATATCTTCCTGACCTGGGACATAAGTTTCTTTGTTTTGTTTCCTGCACAGTATTGTGGGAACCTATCTATGTCTCCTCTATGTCGCTGATGCGGCCCTCAAGGCGACGTCTCCAAGGGGGGACCGTGCAGTGGTAGGTATGTGGTGTTGTTTGATTCCAAGTGCCCGAATGGTTCCCTGTGCCGCGCAGTAGAGTGTTGTATGTATGTCTTCTAATGTTTGGATATTGTCAAGATGTTGTGGGATAGTGTGTGTGTTGAGAGGGTACATGACTGTGGCGAGTTGTTTTGATGTGTGCACTTTGGGGAGTGGAGGTCTGAGTGTGGGGTCTGTGCCTGTATATTGTGCTAGTGCGGTGTAGAAATTATCATGTGCTGCTTGTAGTATATCATTTGTTGTATTGTTGGGGCATGTGGACTGAGGGGTAGAGATTGCTTCTGTGTTTGCCATAAAGGTAATGTCTTCTGGTGGGGTGTGGTGTGGTGTCCTGTGGTTGGATTTAGTGAGCTCTTCTCTAATTTGTGTAAGTATGCATGGAGGAATTAGATTGTTTACTACTATGGAACGTCGCTGATCCGCTACCCGCTGTTCGCTAAGCCCCAACGATGGATAACGTGTGGTGAATGCATGGTGTAGTGCCTGTCTGTATCCTGTGAGTTGAGTCCCTAACTGTGTAACAGTGTAGAAGTCACGCATAAGATCCTGGTTCATCTGTGGTGACCATCGGATGCGCTGGCGGGGTTTCCCAGTCTTGGTGGTCGCCTGCTTTGACACAGACGAAACACTTCCGACTGTTCGGGCTGGATGGTGTTGCCCGGGCATTGTGGTAACCATACTACAGAATAGGGTGCCACTTTCTCCATGACCACCTGCGGGAGACTGTAGTATATTTATCGAACGGAAGCCTCTGCCTAACCCCCGAACGCGGGTGACTTTATCCTGCGCCACACCCGATGCAGCATGATCTATATTAGAACGAGTTCTCATCATGGATGGTTGGACCCTTTAGCTTACCCTAAAGCTAGTGTAGTTCCCGCCCCCACCGCGAGGAGGTAGGGTCCATGGGGGCTTATTATTATTATTATTATTATTAGTATTAATAAGCCAATATTAGACATACTCTACTTTCTTTTCTGATTAGGCATAAATAAATGATTCATAAGCAAAAGCTAAATACATATATCACCATTTTTTTGCTCATTTTCAAAGCTTTGTAAGAAAAAAAAGTAATTTTAAAAAATAAAGAAAAAGAACCAAACAAATGGCAGTTTTGAGCAAACTCTATAATTTTTATAAAGTCAAGTATGTCGGTAACAAAAAAACTCCAGATCTTGGACAAATTTCGACCTCATTTTCGGAATTAGCACCAAAACATACATAAGAATCAATCAAAGTTACACAAAAACATGAATTTATTCTAAAATTTTAGAGTTCCAGCTCACACATACCGAAGATAAAATATTAGATACTCGTATATAATTTTTCAATGTGACTAAACGAACTAACATTTCTCACATAGGACAATATTGTTTTTTATTGTAATGTTAGATAAGACATTTTACTTTTTTACTTACAATCTTCTTTATATATACAAATGAGGAAGTTTATTTGTTTGATTTCGCTATTCACTTTTAGGCCTTTTCAACGATCTGGAGCAAATTTTGAACAATTACTCTTTAGGACTCTCCGGAAAAAGCAGGCTACAGTGAAACCTGGACACATCTTCCCCTCCCCTTTATTTTGTTGTGTAAACAGGTGGACAAACGCATCTTGAAGGGCACGCATATCTTTGAAACCGCTTTAGTTGGAAATACAAAATTTCACATGAATGTTTTTCTCAATATCGAGAAGATATGTATTCGACAGTTTTTGATTTTCGTGTCCTAAAGGGTGTAAACGGGGGTGGGGACAAATTTTCTTGAAGGTATGTGAGTCTCCGAAACCGCTTTAGTTAGAAATACGAAATTTCACATGAGTGTTCTTTTTAAAAATGTAAAACATAGCTATCGACGAATTTTAGAAATTCAGATTCTAAGAGTGTAAACCGGGCGGGGGGGGGGGATACTATATTATAAGGTACTTTCGGGGTTTTCAGGTTACAAATTCAGATTATAAAATTACTTTGTAATCATCATGAGATTTTTTTACCAACTGGAAAAGGTTTGAAGTGATAGAGGCGTGGAGAAGGGCAGAAAGGGATGGAAAGTCTTAATTTTATAACTAGGGCTTATCGAATTACAAAATAGGAATAAAACATTAATTTGTAATTACCACTTGGCTTTTTTACCAACTAGAAAACTTTCAACGCGATCACACTATTAGCCTACCATTTTTTCATCATCCACATCAAGACAACTCTTTCTTGTAGCTCGGATGTTTTTTACTAGAATCTCAATAAAAGATCTGAGAACAACTAAAAAGTCAATTTAAATTTAAAGAAAAGGAGAGAATAATGGTCTCTATATCCAAAAGTTCATAATAGAATCATAGCTTTCTACAAGTACGTTATATGTAATTAATATATATATTCTTCTTCTTTTATTGATATTAGGACTACATTTCATTTTTAATAAATACCATAACAAATTCAGCTTATATATTATCTTCCCATCTTCTTTCTTATCTGCATCAATTGTCACTGTCATCGTCATAATCATCATTTCAACATAACCACCGCCTAAAGGTGTATTGAAATGTAAGGAGCAATTTTGATCTTCAAATAATTCGTTATAATTTTCTTTCAATAGTATAAATCTGTTGCTTTCTTCAGGTGTACGAAATGATAGATTTAAAGACGATAGTATAAAAGAAATAATGAAGAAAATATATAAATGTGGAAAAAAAAATGTAAATTTTTTGAAATAAGTTTATTATTATATATTCTCTCTTCGAATGTCTTGATTATTGTTTTCAGATATTGGGAGTGCTGAATATCGAACATAATTTTTAGTTTAAAATAAATGATTTGAAATAATTTGATCATCCTTACTTCTTTGAGATGATTTAGTAAAGCTGTTCTTTAGATTACAATAGTTTTTTAGATAAACTGTAATCATCTGCTATTCGAATTGTTACTGGATTACAGAAGAGTTTGGATATAAGATGTCAGATTTCTTTTCTTATTTCTATTCACACTTTCGTTGTACAATAAACTAAAGTCAAATTTTCATATTTCACTGATAATTAATTTATACAATTGTAATGCATATTTATTGTGCATCCAGTAGCTACTAAATTTTAAAGAAAATATTTACATGTACCTTCTCAAATGCTTCCACCTCAATTCTTTTGAGGTTGGTGTTGCATATTTATAACTTGGCGTAATTATGTTTTCGAACCAAAGACACATAATTTCCTCTACACATCATGTAGTATCTAAGAGACACCATTCGGCGACGACTGGCGAGGGTGTCGAGTCCGGAATACTTCGGCGGTGTCCAATTGGAGTTTTGTTGTGTTCAGCGACGAATCCTGCTCATCGTGAAGATAATCACCGCATTAGTGATAGATGCGAAAACATCGCAGAAAACACATAGATTTCTTCATATTGAGAAGACATAGTTACATACAAAGTTTAATAAGTTTCTGGAAGTTTTTAGCAAAGAAATATAAAAGAGAAATAAAATCTGCAACTGAAATTTTTTGACTGCACCGTTTTTCATGTTGTCTCTTTATTATAATAATCAAAGGGTTACTAGATCCAGGGCCGGACTGTATAGTAGTTGACCCCACCGACTGTGATATTGTGTTGGCCCCAAATACTCTACGCCCCCCCCCCATCCTTCAGTATATTGTATCAAAATTGATAAGTAATAAACAATCGAAGAAAAATGTTGTATTATATTATTTATTGACTAAATGACTAAAAAATAAGCACATTACACAACCTTTACATTGACTTATCTTGTAATGATTGACCTTGGGTTTGGCCTTGGTTTCTATCATTAATACTTAAACATTATAGATAATTCGCATGAACTAGCAGCAATACCGTCAATTACCTTATCATAATCGAAATTAAAATCTCTTTCAACATGAAACAAAACGAAATCCTCTAAAAATTCTTGGCTCAATTAAAGAATGCAAGCGATTTTTTTATGATTTTCCGATCTGAAAAAAACTCTCACACAGGAAACTTGTGAATGTTTCCTGTGAAAAGAAAAAAAATATTTGTTTTTTTAATGGGCGGGGCTTAGAAGTCGGACGTGACCTCAAAGTTGTGATTTGGTAACTGCCCTAAATTTTGAGCTTTTCATAAAATTTTTATGGGGAATAGATACCCTTAAGGACTCCAATTATATTATCAGTGATTTTCAATCACGTATATCTGTACGTGAGTTACTTATCCAAATGTTTTTCTAAAGGAAAAAGAACAAGAAAATACGTCATTTCTCTTAATTTTAAATTTCTGTTTTGCAATTTATCACATTAGTATTATATTTCTAAAAAAATATTATAATCTTGCATTAATTAAACAATTGTTGTTACTTAATGATAAAAAAATATTTCTGTAATTATTAGTGATGTTTTTATAATTAATCACATTCAGGAAAATATTAAACAGTTTTTATTGCTGTAATGGTTTCTTTGTTTATTGATTTTTTTTATCTTTTTTTTTTTGTTTTTTTGTTTAGAAATGGTGACGACTCCCAAACTATCTATGAATTAAGTTTAAATGAGCGATCATCATTTTGATAATAATACTGTATAGCGTATGCAGAATTATGTCCCAATCATAATTTTTAGAATGAACAAATTTTATTTTATTGCATCTGGCACCACTGATTTGCGATTTTTGCAAACACTCACACTGATTGGGGCATCCGGGTAATGACCTTGATTATTTACAACGCTTTCTTTCTCACAAACATAAAGCTTCCGACCGCGCAGTTCCGTCATTTTCACTCCAACGACAAGAGCAAAATGATGGTTTCGAAAATCCCACGGTAGATGGCTCTAGGATTGGCTCTAGCCAATCATCGCAACGCCCGGCTATTCCTTTCAAGTCGCTTTTTAGTAGGTACGCCGGCCAGCAAACGCTATTGCGCATGAGCAGAACGCGTCACAGGATGTACTTGAGGAGCTATTTGCCTCAGATGATGAATTTGAGGATTTTGCAGGATTTGAAATACATTGATTTGAAGTGAGTGTTTTGTTTTATTTTATAATGATTTTAATTTATATAAATTTCAATCTTATTTTTTTTTGTGTCTGACCTATAAGACGACCCCGGATTTTGGGGGCCTTTTTTATTGATTCAACTATCGTCTTATCTGCCGAAATATACGGTAGTTTAAATTTTATTACAATATCAATCGCTACTAAATATAGACATTTGCTGAAAATTTAGTTTATGTTGTGACCGTCTGTCAGCCTCCAAATGGAATTCTAGGATTTGTTTTGAATTTTTAAAAATAGTTAATTTGTAGGCAGGTAAATCTTAACCCATAGTTTCCAAATTTGCAAAGATAGATAACTTTCGAAGTAAAAGTCTCCAAAGAGACGCCGACCCGCAATACATCCGAGTTCTTCGGAGAAGCCACAACGGGCTGGGAAGTTATATATTCTCCGACGATCGCAACATTAATTTGCTAAACAAATAAAGTTTGTTTTTTGAATGCTATATATGCAAGGCTTCCGGAGCGAAGCAACGGTACCTGGCTATTATTATTATATATTATAAAAACGTATATTATAAAAACGTTATTCTGTCTGTCATTCTGTAAGCAAAATGTTAAATTACAAATTACTAAAATGTTACTAAAATAGGGAATCTATTCAAAAAAATGAAAATATATTAAACAACTATCCAACTATATTGATTGGCGACGTAAATATAGCTATTTTCAAAATGAATAAAAACAATGCCGTACAGAAATACGTAAAACTTATGTGCAATAATTGGTTTCAAAAATCGTCTTTACGGAACAACAAGAAACAACTGTACAATTCATGGAAATACGAAAACAAATATAGATCATATTTTCATAAATAAACATGATCTCAAAACACCAGGAATAATATGTAAAGGACGAATCGGATAAGAGTTGAAAATGAGAAAATAACAGATCCAAATATAATCTATAAAGAACTAATCAATGATGTTAACAAAACAAAATTCATGAAAATCTACATATATAAAAAGAAAAGTCCTGACTCACTCACTGACTGACTCATCAGCGCCCACCCCAAACCCTTGGACCTAGAAAGCTGAAATTTTGCACAGAGGTTTACTTTGTGATGTAGACAATGAATACGGCCGGATTTTTCGAAATTCTTACTGGATAGGGAATAATCTGGCAAACTGACGATGAAGTGTATGGCGGCAACCCCAGGTGTATGGCGCCAACCCGCAATACATCTGAGTTAAGTGGAGAAGGCCACAACGGGCTGGGAAGTCGTATATTCTCCGATCTCAATATTAATTTGCTAAATAAATAAAGTTTTTTTTTTAATGGTATAGATGCAAGGGTTCCGGAGCGAAGCGACGGTACCCGGCTAGTTAATCTAATAAATATTCCTCCAATCCAAACTTCAATAAAATAAAAAAAAAATAAGTCATGTTAGAAATAAATATATTTAACTATCAAAGCAAATTATATGAAATATCAAAATTTTATTATTTGGTTTCGCCTTTTATGAGTTGTGAATTCAGTGACTTCTTTTGCCTGAGGGTCTGAAAATAGGAATATTTTCTCTTCTCAATGCGGACGCCCAACTCAAACACGTTTGCTCTATTTAGCCTCGAGACTTTTCAGTATCATCTCAAAATGGAACAGGACCCATCTAAAAATCCACTCACTAAAAAGTGACAAGTGCGTGTGATTAGTTTTAGAATACACTCTAAATTGGACCCTTACAGACAGCAACAAAGGAATCAGCTTTTCAATTGCAAATGCATTTGAGTTTGTGTTGCATATTTATAAATTTCTAAACGCTTTATAGAAGTCCCTGATCAGGATATAACTTTTCAGTTTTATGTAATTTTGTGTTTTCCGAATTAGAAACTGAGTTTTTTCAGTACGTTTCAACCAACATGATAAATCGATATTTATTTGTTTAATTGAAATATAAATATTTGTATGGGACATTTAGAATGCAGAAGTAGCTAACAGGTGATTAGATATTGCAATGAACTATGTTACAATTAAATGGAAAAAGCCACTAATTGTCAGATTTTCATGGCAAATTTGGAGTTAGATTAATTTGAACCGAAATGTCTTAAGTAAACGCCTTTCTCTGTGCTAACTGATAGAAGATCAGTTGTTTTGTTTAATATCGCAATTTAGAAGTTGCTTCAAAGGGCAGACTGTAAACGATGTCTCTTTTTTCTCGATCATGTGCTGGTAACAAAAAGACTTCATGCAGACTGAATGATGCTTCATACAGACTGAAATGTCCCTGAAACGATCTTTCTTGAACCAAGAACCCTTAGGAACTGATGAAGTACCCAAATGATCCGTGATTGTAATTTTATGTAGTAATTCTTTTTTAATAGCAATTAGAATTCTTTGTTATCATCGCGCCTTCTAGTGAGACACATCGTAAATAATTTTTTAAAAACTTTCATCTTAATCAGATGATAATAAGAGAGAGTCAGGATATGATTCCCATCTTTATCTCACCTATATATACTTACTTCAATCAGTTTTCTTTAAGTAGTCTTTAAAGTAAAACTTATAATAAATAGTAGCAAAAATACCTGTGCTTCGTACGGTTTATAAAAAAATAGTTGTCCTGATGTGGATGATGATGAAATTGTAAATGGGTGATCAGTTTGAGCTTTTCCAATTGTAAAAAAGTCACGTGCTAAATACAAATTAATGTTATATTCCTGTATAGTAATTGATAAGCAGTTTCGGAGAATCACACATTTTCAAGAAACTTTGTGCCCCCCCCCCCCCGTTACACCCTTTAGATCCGAAACTTCGTCGATTACGTATCTTTTCGATATTGAGAATAAACATTCATGTAAAATTTCGTGTTTCCAATGCGTACTCTTTCAAGAAAGTTTGCTCCCCTGTTTACTGAGTGGTGTGGGACAACGAGCTAAAGGAGATGTTAGAAAAGTTAATATATTAAAAGCAAATATTTCTACAGGATATCTACTAATTTTCAGGTACATCTCAAAAATATGAGACATTCATCTTATTCAACAAAAACAGTCCATTAAAATACAACCACATTAGATAGAACTTCAAATAAAACTCGATACAAAATCTTATTCAAAAATACAGTAATTGTAATTTTACTTTTACAAATTTTATATTCCACAGATTAATACAACATTGACTAAAAATAAGGTTTAATTTTACTGAAAACTTTAGAACTAAAATTTTGGCATACCGAATTATTGTAATGTTTCTGATTTTAATATATTTTAATTACATGCTACTTAGTCATCATTTAATATTTTATTTTATTTATTTTCTTTTAAAAGCATTTGTAAAAGATTTAACTTTAATAAGAAAAAAACTTTTTAAAGTTATTTTTAAAGTGAAGAGAGTTAATGTATTGAAACTGTCTAAGGTTTTGTTAATTTTAATGGTTATTTAAGGATATCTTTAATTGTAAGCATGACAGAATTGCACATTCATTTAGAGTAATATAAGGATAGTTTCTATTAATTGTTGCTATCTTGTTTATTGTAAGGTTATATCTGAAAGAAAAGTCTCATGATCGTCTGATTCATCATCATCATCATATGAAATGCTGATTTTCAGCTTAACTATCATCTTCTGCAGCAGCAACAGGGAGTTCTTCATAATCATCTTCTTCAACATTATACACATTACATAATAAAAATAAATCAATTGAGATCTTTTCAATTTCAATCAATTGATTGTAATGTTTCGTTAATCTTACAAATTCCGTTCTTTCTTCAGGGGTAAGACAAATCATATATAGTCAAATGTTTTTTAAATCTATAGGAGAGAAAACAATGCAGAAAGTGAAACTTCTGTTTTAAAAAAAATGAATATATGCAAACAAAATATATGAAATAATGAAAAACAGATGAAATTATAAGGGATAAAGATTTGGATAAAAATAAAACATTCAGAGAACAAATAATTGTCTTCGTTGCTGAATTCAGCTGTGTTCTCATTAGGATTGTGTGGTTTTATCTTTCTAAGTAATCCAGTTCTAATTGTCGAATTCCGAATAGGAGGCTAGCCTAAACAAAATTTGTGATGAAATAGGAAATAATTTTAAATATTTTCCCAGAGCACTGTCTTTCGCTTAGTGATGCCTTAGTGATTCTGTTTTGACTAAAACGATTTGCAATCCAATATTCATCAATTCAGCGATTCATCAATTAATATTTATAGCAATGCGGTTTCGGTAATTCAGTGGAATAGTTAATGGACTTCGTGATTGAGGAACTTGGTTCAGTTCCCAAAGGTGGTCAGGGATTTTACCCAGGTTATTTTCTCCTCCTAATGGGCCACAGGATTGATCTAGTCCTCTGTAAAAATGGGACCTTATTTCTTTCCTATGCTCAGTTTCGTAATGACTACTTTATCTTTAAGTTTTAATTGCACTGGAAATATTGCTTGGAACTGAAATCAAAGTTCCCAGATAAAAACGGAAAACTTGTTTTTTTATTTCATTATCAGAGAAAAGCTAGAGAATTTTCATAATGAAATAAAATACAATCAAATATGGAGACAACACGGCACGATCAATAAAAGCTGTGTTTATTTGCTTCACCAACAATACTCTCATTTACTTTGGCATGGATCGTACTTGGTTTTAAAAATACTATATCGAAATGCGATGGAAAATCTAAAAGCATACTTTGTCAAGCATGCACAGTAATAAATTTTTGGCGACAACATAAGTACAGCTCATATAGGGAATATAGGGAAGATAAAATATAGGACAATTTTTAATTATGATATGAATTTATGTTTGAGAAATGGATTTTTTTTGTGTTATAATGGAATAACACAATAAAACTTTATTTTTTTTAAAAATTAATTTCATGTTAAATCTGAGAAATAGAATAATATTGGAATATTCAAAGAATACTAAATACTTAAAAGAACTGGTAATGAAGATTCTAAAATTATTTTATAGTAGCTTGGATTCAACATATTTTAAATTATTTGTTTTTTTAGTGTGTGTTTAAATTTTTATAAATTTCATTAGAAATAAAGTTTTAAAGTAACGTTTTCAATTAAAATTAAATTTCCTTCCTTTCCTATAAAATATCATTTCAATTGGAAGTCACATAAAGAAAGTCATATTTTGAAGAAAAAAAGCATAATTTCTATTTCAGCAGCATTTTTTGAATATTTTATCATTTTTAATATTTATTTACATATTTACATTTTTGAATACTTTAACATATTTTAGTATTTTTGACATTCTAGAAATGATATTTTTTTTCTTTTGGGTCGATCAAATAGTACGCCAATTATGGCTTCTCTGTCAGCTTGTTTGCGCAAGAAAAATATTGCCGCCTCTGCAAAAGAATCCATTGCGACTGAAAAACGCGGTAAAAGCATGTCACCATCCTTGCATTGGGCTAAAGCTACGCTGTTGAAGTTACTCCAAAAGCTACACCCACGAAGATGCTTTCGCTCCCCTCATTCTTGTAGCCTACAGGTAAACTGCAACTTGAACTTCCCGTCCGGCGCAAAGCAGGTCCAATGGAACCGTTAGCTTTATTCTTTCCCTTGCTTCCTTTCTTTTTTGGTGGCATCTGAAAGTGTCTGTGTGTTTTTTTTTATATATATATAATGGTAGCAAGATTTGGAAAAATGTGTGCTATAAGGTCTCATTTATGTAATGAAATACTCTTCCTCTATTTCTCTTTTAATTTTGTTTTTTTCCTTGCCTAGAATTAAGAAGTTAATAAAATCTATTCACAAAAATATTCTATTTACAAAAATATTTATAATAAATATCTATTCACGAAATCTATGATTTCGTTCACAAGATAATTAAATAGCGATTCTAGTGTAGTTTAGTATATTGAATTCAAATATGTAATCAGAATTTTTCCATCAAGCATAGTTTTAAGGTGAGGATCATTTTTGTATAATATATTGATGCTTCTGTATATTAGTTATTTTAATTTTAATTCTTGTAAATTATGGAAGTGGTAATTTTATTCAGAATAATTTGACACAAAGCAGACTTATTCATGTTGAAACATGTTCTAACTCTGTACAGGCTTATTCATGTTCTAATGTGTTCAAATATTGCATTGTTTTAGTAAGCAGATGGCCAGTAGCCAGTATTGAAATGATAGTAGCCTGGCAACACATGTAGTGATTTTCTGCTGTATATTGTTTTTATTTGTAAGTTTCATGAGTTTTATAAACGTTTCAATATGCCAAGAAAGTGTTTAAATCAACCAAACAATTTCTGCTATGTCTGTGGAGAACAAAGTTTCAAGTCTCAGGCGAAATTTAACACCACTTGTGAAAAAAAATGTTATGAGCTTTATTTCGGGTGTAAAGCTGGTGATTTCGATAAAGACTGAACCCAAATGTATGCTGTTATCGTGGTGAGGCTTCTCACTGGATGGAAAACGATGTTCATCATAAGCCGTTTTCAGTCTCTACGATTTGTAGGGACAGAAGGACCATTCAACTGACTGATTTCTGCTTATGAATTACGACCAAAACAAAATCTACAGTTAAGTATCCCAATTTGGCATCTGCAATGAGACCTGTGCCACGTAGTGAAGAGCATTCTGTACCAAAGTGTCCAGATTTCATGACGTTAAGTGATAGCTCCGACTCCGACCCAGCTCATAGTGAAGACGAAAGAAAGGAGGGAAGTGGCCCTACATTTGAAGCAAGTAGTTCATCAGTACCTCACTTTTTATCTCAAGAAGATCTTAATGATCTTATATGGTACTTAAATGTGTCTAAACAGTCGGCTGAGCTTTTATGTTCCAGGCTCAAAGGTTGGAATCTACTCCAAAAAGATACACGGATATGTGTTTAACGTAGTGACAATAGTTATTTAAGTGACTACTTCTCTAAAGAAGGCCATGTAGTTTTTTGTAATAATGTTTGTTCAGTAATGGAGGATCTTGGACATCAACACCAGTCAGATGAGTGGCGATTGTTCATAGACTCATGGAAAGTTAGTTTGAAGTTTGTTCTACAGCATAATGGGAATGAATTGCCATCAATTGGTGTCGCGCATGACAGTGATATGAAAGTGACATATGAAAATATGAAATTGTTGTTAGAAAACATTCAGTATAATAAATATAACTGGAATATCTGTAGTGATTTGAAGGTCATAGCTTTATTGTTAGGTTTGCATTTTGGATACACGAAATTCGGCTGTTTCCTGTGTGAATGGGACAGCAGGGATAGGAAGTCTCACTACATAAGGAAACAATGGCCTAAACGTGAATCTCTTATTCGTGGGCATAAAAATGTATCAAATAGCCCATTAGTGGATCCCGAAAATGTATTTTTTACCTCCCCTGCATATAAAACTGGGTCTTATGAAAAATTTTGTAAAATCAATGAATAAGAGTTCTGCTGCATTTATGTATCTGAAATCTTTCCTAAAATAAGTAATGCAAAATTGAAGGAAGGAATATTTATACGGCCGCAAATAAGATCACTAATATCGGATGATGAACATTTTGAGGAACTGTTACATCCACGGGAAAAAGCAGCGTGGAAATCATTCAAACATATCTGTTGAGGATCTCTTGGCAATAATAAAGCAGAAAACTATAGTAAAAAAGTGAGTGATCTTCTGACTTTATACAAAGGAATGGGTTGCAACATGTCTTTAAAAATTCACTTCTTGGCCTCCTACCTAGACTTCTTCCCAGGAAACGTTAAGGCTGTCTCTGATGAGCATGGTGAGCGTTTTCATCAGCAGATTTCAACTATAGGAAAGTGGTACCAAAGGAAATATCACCAGTATATTTATAAATATGTATCCAGTATGCAGATCGACTACTGCTGGACCATGAAGAGAGACATCCCGAAGGTAAAATATAGCCGAAAAATCATACACCACTTTATAGGTAAGCCAAAATTAGACGTATATTTATTATTTAGTGTTTCGTGAGTACTAATTCTTTTTAAACTTTAGACACATGCCACAAGAAAACCCTGCCTGATGGCAAAAATCTGAGAACATACTTGAACTCAGCATGGAAAACATAGTTCGATTCCGTTTATTTAGTTTTTGTGAAATAAATTTTTTTTTTGTGTGGACCAGTGTTATTGGCGTAGACGTGGTGTGCGATATTGGAAGCATATATGTTTCCTGTCTTTTCCTTTTTTTTTGTTTTTACTTTCTTTTTTTTTCTTTTTCTTTTAATTTTTTTTTAATTTTTCTTTTGCCGTCTTTCTTTATGATAATTAGTTTTTTCCTTTTATATTATGAACATTAGACAGAAAACCAATTTACTATTAGAAGTAAATAAATAATATTCTCATTAACATCAAAAAGTAATTATGTCTATGTTTTACTTTATTTTTCTGAATTAAAGTACTTCTAATTAAAAACCAAAATTAACGAGAATACTAATTTTGTTTTTTGTTTTTGTAATAAAGAAAAAATAATATAAACAAAAAAAAACTAATTATCATACAGAAAGAAGGCAAAAGAAAAATTAAAAAAAAATAAAAAAGAAAGGAAATGAAATTAAAAAGAAAAAAAAAATTCTTACCCCTCAGAGGGTTCATTATCTTCACCATCTTCTTCATTTTCTGCAATAACTGTCACTGTCTTCGTCTTAATCATCATTTCAACATAACCACCGCCAAGAAGTGGGCAGAAATGTAAGGAATGATTTTTAGCTTTAAATAATTCAATGTTCTTCCAATAGTATAAATCCATTGGTTTCTTCAGGTGTACGAATGATAGATTTATAGACAATACTTCTAAATCAATAAAAGAAATAATTAAGAAAATATATAAATGTAAATAAAGTAAAAAAGCCAACACACATAATAATGATTAAAAAAACATT